>PVIR01000572.1:117574-167733 GCA_004026965.1 Petromus typicus
GGGTGTGGAGACCCACACCCAGCAGCAACCAGTACCACATACCACAGTGCCGGGCGTGGTGGCTCACGCCTGTAATCCCAGCACTCGGGAGGCAGAGGCAGGAGGATTGTGATGTGAGTTGGAGGCTGAGCTCAGGGCCAGCCTGAACCACAAAGCGAGACCCTGTCTCAAAAAACCTAAAAAAAAAAAAAAGAAATATTTTCATGGGAGATGAAACTTGGGTCAAAACCTGTGCTCCTTACAAGGGTCAACGTTCTCAACGGAAATCACTCAGTTCTCTGGGTGTGAAATAGATGTGTTGACTGAGATCTGGTGTCAAGGTTAACTAGATTATGGGTTTTGACTTGATTCAATTGTCTGAGCTAAATTTGTATCCAGGAAAGAGACAGTGTATAAGTGCTTATGAAAATGCTTGAGAGGTAGGGAAATAGTATCAGCCTCCACCAAAACAATTCTGTGTCACATACTGTTTCTGATAAAGCAATCTCTGTCAAATAAAGACATTCTGGTGTGTGTGTCTTTCTCCACCTTATTCACCAGAGCTGGCACCTTGCACCTTCTGGCTCTTCCTCAAAGTAAAAAGGAATACAAGAGGAAAATGTTTGGAATCACCTGAAGACACTGCAGCAGCCCTGTCAGTACAACTAAAGATAATCACAAAAGCTGCAAGGATATTGAAATAAGTATGCTTAAACATTTGAAGGAAAGTTAACGGCAGTACATCTTTTAATGTAAAATTTTTAAATGTACACCAAAAACTTTAGTTTTGTTTAAAATTCAAATCTCTATTGCTACATTATGAATATACATCATCATCACATTCAACACTGAGAGTTTGTACCAGAATACGACACGAGTTGATTCTTATTTTTCCCCCTACTCCACCTACTCTGCCCCCCGCCGTGCCCCCATAAGCTTTGTTTCCTTTTTATTATTACTATCATATTCTTTTCCCCTCTTGTTATTTACCCCTATGCCCTTTCACTTTTAATTTCAAGATACCTAAAATGTTTGATGATTTTAAAATTCAAATTTTAAAGTTAAGGTCACATAAAGGAAGGAAAAGTTCCCATGCATTATAAAGAGAGAGAAGAAAGAGGTGAAAGGAAAGAAAAACAAGGGGAAACCAAAAGCAGTGTGGTAGAAACACAAGCAGCTTGTAGTCGTGACCACAGCAGAACTCTGGAGTGCCGCTGTGATTGCACGCCATGCTGCAAATGGGACCCAAGGCCCCGCCCCTTCCGGATGGCAGAAGGGAAACGACAGAGACTTGCATCCCACCTCCACCGCCACATCAGTCCGCTTCTTATAAATGTCTCACCCTTAGCAAAGAAATATTCCAGGAAAGGAAAACCTATAGCTTATAATACAAAGAGCAAAGGGGTCTGTAATTTCCTAGAATTAAGTACGCAAAAATCACTAAAATATCCACATTAACAATGTCCTCTGAGAGTCTGCATCTCTAAGGCTAATTTCATGTGAGTCTTTTGGTAGAATTTATATTAGGGGCACGATCTGAGAAAAAAAATGAAGAAATTAGATGTCAGTGTTCCTAGAGAACTTTTTAAAAATGCATTTTACATTAATTCAGACATAGCGATTGCATATATTCATGGAACATAGTGTGACATTTCCTTTCAGGTATGTGATATGCAGTGATCAGGTCAATTATTGCTTATCTATCATCTTAGACGTACTCTTTGTGTGGAGGACTTTCAAAATCTCCTCTGTTAGTGACTTCTCAGTGAACTTCAACTGGAACATTACAGAAAAATTAATGTAAACTCTCCTTAAAGGGAAAAATCTTGAGGATTCTCAGTATTTATCAATATTTGGTATAGTCAAAGGAGATCAAAATAATAAATTACCAAATGTAGAGATAATAAAAAGTTTTATATACAATTATTAGCATGAGATTTAAACTCTAAGGGTTTCACATGTGAAAAAGAAAGCTATAGAATATAAGATGTCTACAAATAAATATATAAATATATAATGTATAAGTCCAAAGAAAATTGACTGTAATTTTTCATATTTTGAATTCCTGCACAATGTCAAATTTCACTTATTTTTAAATCAATTTTAACACATAAAAATAATATAGAAAATATACAATGATACAGTACATGTACACACTGCCTAATGTTTAAATCAAGTTAAATATATTTATTTTTAATTTTACCATTTATACTGAAAACTTTCAAAATTGGTTCCAGCATTTTAAAATATTGAACTGATAATTATTATCTATAGTGAGCCACAGTTTGCAATAGAATCTGAGCCCTGCTTGTATCCCCCTGACCCTAACTTAACCCCATTCACCAGCCTTCTCCATCTCAGTCCCCTGCTGGACCCAGGCTCTGGTGACTAGAGTTTCACTCTCAAATCCCACAAGAGTGAAGTCTTTAGATTCCTGGAAGAGTGATGTCATTCAATACCTACTTCTTTTTGGCTGGCTCATTTCACTTAAAACAGTGATCTACATTCTTGTCCTCAGGATAACAAATAACAAAACTATATTCTTTCTATATCCAAATAGTACTTCAGACAATAGACTGTTAAAGTATTTGATTACAAAAGAAATAAAAATAGCTTTAGAATGTGGAAAGGGTTAATAACTGAGAAGAATGTTAACAAGTGGAAAATAAACTAAAAGAAATAAAAAGTATGAAGTGTAAAGATTTACTGGAATAAAAAATATGACACTATTAGAAAGTACTTAGAATAAAATGAAAAGACAAACATTGAATAGCATTCTACAAACATGGAAGGTTTAATATTCACAGTATTAAAAACAGAATATTTCTAGATTTACTAAAAACAAAAATTATTAGATTCACTAAATATACTAACTCAAACAGAATAATTGAAAAGAAATCTATGTACAGGTAAATCAGAGTAAAACTGTAGATGACTAATGAAGAATAAGTTAGAAATAGAGAGATAAGATATTTAAATAAAACAAGTGAGATGAGAATTTCCTTTTTTTCACAGCAACAGCGGAAATGAGAAAACACTTGAGCAGTATAACGAAAATCTTAGTATGTTAGCATGTTAAATGAGAAACACTAAGCAAAACTAACTACTTTTAGAACAGTCACAAAAAAAAATGAAACCTACAGATAAATCAATGTCATTTCAATATCAGCACAAAAAATCATGATTAAGAGGGGCCGGGGATTTAGCTCAGTGGTTCCAGCACCTGTCTTGCAAGTGCAAGGACCCGGGTTCGATCCCCGGTAACCACATAACAGTACTGGACATGGAGACTCACCCCAGCAGCAACCAGTACTGCATACCACAGTGCTGGGCATGGTGGCTCATGCCTGTAATCCCAGCACTCGGGAGGCAGAGGCAGGAGGATTGCTGTGATGTGAGTTGGAGGCTGAGCTCAGGGCCAGCCTGAATTACAAAAGTGAGACCCTGTCTCAAAAAAAAAAAAACCAAAAACAAAAACAAAAAAAAAAGGGGGAAAATGTTGAAAATGTTGAGATTGTAACAAAAAAGTAGGGAAACAAATTTTATGTATATGGGGGGGTTATAGGGTGGGTAGGGCTATGGGAAAAAATGAGAATTAAGTTGAGTCTTATACTGGTACAAATTCCCATTATGGAGTGCAATCATGATGTGTATATGTAATGTACCAATAAAAATTTAAAAAAAATTTAAAAATCATGATTAAGAGAGATTAAAAATTTTAAAATAATAGAATACAATATAAACAATTTAATGATGATGAGTATGATAAATACTATTGGGAGTAAAGTATAGAATCAATATAAATCAAATAAAATATGAAAACATAAATACTTTAATATTTATATAGATGAAATTTAATAATTTTAAAGATGTAGAGAAGCAGTAAAAAGGGGCATGATTAACTTCTGAGTGTGACATATATGTTTATTACTTTGATTATGGTAAGGTTTCATGTTGTATTTACACCAAAGTCTATAAAATTTGTACGTACTGCATAATATGGCAACAACAGCAAAAAGTCATGTAAAATTCACAAATGCAAAAATATTTAAATATCTTTAGAGACATACTATAATCATTTAGAAAAATCCAGTCACTTAAAACTGATTTCAGTTTCTTATGAATTGATTTATGGTTCAATATAATTCCAGGAAGAATCCAAATAGCCTGGACCTGGCAATTAACAGAGTGCTTAGAACAACTATGCATGAAGCAAAATCCTAGAAATATCTCAATACTTCTGAGACCAAACAGCATGCATAGTTATTTCCAAACAATTGTAGCAGAAAAAGGAGAAGAACTCATTAGCCTCCTCTATAAACTAAAGGACAAAGGCTGAATTCAGAGGTGACTATACCTGACAGGCTGTAGGGAAAAGTTAAGACAACTAAGATTATGTTGTTTACTTGAACACGCACCAATGGATATTGAATAAAAGATGTATACTGTGTAATTTTGACTTGTATCGTGTTTGGGTGAATAAATGTCAGATGAGCCAGAGGGTGGGGGCCACTACTCTGCTGGCTGGAGGTGAGAACCCCCTGGTGCACATGTGTTAAATGGACTCCATGCCCCTTTGTCATTCATCCTCCTGCAACCCAGGGTCATGAGGACAAAGTATCAGGTCTAGGTTTCAAATATGTGACAGGTGAGTATGGAAAGCTCAGAGGAGTGGGCTGACTCTCCACAGGTGAGACCTGGGAAAGAAAGTACTTGAGACAAGTGATGAATACTAGAATATTGGCCAGATGGGTCAGTTAAAATTGGTGCCTGAACAGGAATTTGGGACTGGGGTTGACTACACATACTCTGTCAAGACATATTATAAATCTATTACAATGGACACATGGACTAGTATGGGCAATAGCAAAATAGGGGACAAAGACTATAAACTCCCTGAGAGAGAGAGAGAGAGACAGAGACAGAGAGAGAGAGACAAAGAGAGAGAGAGCCAGAAATAGATAAAATTCCAGATGAATTATCATCTCAGAAAATAAAAAGTTAATATTACCAAAAGAGACAAATATCTTCCCTTCTCTGAGGAAGAAAAGTGTTGACTAACATAAAACAAAGTATAATTTATTGAGGAAAAATGGACAAAGTTAATCTTAGCATCAGTAAGAATAGGTATTCTTCCAAAGTTTTCTTTCAGAGAACAAAAATGAAAGGTTCAAAAAAAAGCATACAAAACCTGTGTATGATAGGAAATTGATAACCATAACATAGAGAGGATCACTAGTACTATAAGAAAACTATTTTTTAAAAAACTGTAAGAGCGAGTAAAAGATGTGAACAGATACTTCATAACAAAACTAGAATGATCACTAAGCACACAGAAAATACAAGTCTGCATTTCAAAAAATGAAAATGGAAACTAAATTCACATAACATGCCAGTTCCTTCACACAGGCTAATTCATTATTTATGTTGTCTGGTGATGCTTACTATCAGGAAATACAGCTCGATAACAATGTATATTGTGCTAGAAGTGTAACTGGCACAACTATTTTAGAAAATAGTTTGGAGTTATCTATAAATTTGAAGGCACATATATTCTATAATCTGTACTTTTAGTACTAGAGAGTCAGAAAAAAAATATACTGCTACCTATGCCAGGTGACATTTCTAAATATTTCCATAGACTAGTGTCATTAATAAGAGTTAAATAATCTGAATGCCCATTAACATAAGACTGATTAAATTATGTATGGTTTCTTTACTACCATAAAACACAGAATTAATAATTAATGAACTATAGCCATAGGCTTCAATGTATATCAATCTCATAAACCTAAGGCTGTATTAAGAAAGTGAGGATAAATATATTCAGAATGATACATTTATATAAAGTTTCCTGAGGGTGTGTGTAAATGGAGTAAATCTAACAAAATGTAAATAAATGATAATTCAGAAGTATATTCACTATCACTCTTGATTTGTATTTATTAAGATATGTAAAAGATAAATAGCAAAGTTTTTCTGAACAGAGTAAGCATAAAGGGTATTTAAACTTTATCATTCCAGTTACACAGAAAGACTAAAAATAAGCATAGATGCATGCTTATCAACAAAGACATCAAACAATAATGCAGAACAATTAAATGAATTGCAGCATTATAAGGAGGGAATAGACACAATTTTTTTCCCAAAACTTCTTTGGTTATCAGTAATATTTTTGAATTAAAATATGACTAGGAAAATTAATTATAAAAATGATTTTTAATTATGTCTGTGGTTGAAAGTTCATTTATAAGAGTATTTTACATTATTCTATATCTTATTTAACATTTAAAATGACAATAGTTTGAGGCACACCCTACTAATTACTATGAAAGAAAACTCACTCTTAAAAATTATTTTTGAACCTATTAACTTTCAGTGGTATTTCTTGGCAATAATTGTTTAAAAATCACAGGGTATGTTCAACTTCAATGTATGGTTCATTGCACGAAATGGCTACATATCTAACCAAGGCTATTTCTATAAAGATCCTTTTTTTGAATTAAATCTTAAGTTCATGCTTTTTAATAGGGACTGATTCCTTAGCGCAAATGACAAATAATTTTAATAGACAATTTTCACAAATTGGAAGGTCAGAGTCAATTACATTTGTGAAAAATCATTTGTAATACAACTCATTCAACAGATAAAGTCTCCTTTAGTAAGTGGTGTATTGATTCTACAAATGTGAATGCCTATTGTACTATTTAAAGAAAATTTGTGTTTCCCTGCTGCCCATTACCCTGGGAGTATGTGTCCACAAGCTAAATAGTAAGGTGAGAACTCTTCTAATATTTTTACATGTATGGTAGTTACTTTTTTACAGTGTGGCAACTGTTAGAGGAAATAAAGAAGTCCAGCCGACACTGAACAACTTCTTTCTTTCTGGGTGGGGGAATAGACAGGGAAAAAGAAAGACAATGCACAAGCATGAGCACCTTGTCAGGCACTGTGTAGACACTGGCTGGCCCTATTCAAAGATGAAGTATATACCTGCATTGCACGATGTGAGTATACTAAGGAAGACTACCTAGTTCTCTTGCAACAGTCATCTAAAATATTGTAAGATGATGTCTAGGAGGAAGACAAAATTCCAAATGTTGAAGAGTGAAAGTCAAAGAAAGGGTCACAGAAGAGGATATATGAGTCTTCAAGGAGGCCACTGAGAGAATGGGAGAAGGAAAATTTTCAAAGGAAACTACATGTTAGTATCAAAGTCTGAAGGATGAAATTCAATGTAGAGAAATATCCATCACTAATGAGACTATCAAGGCCAAAAGAGAAAATAAAAAATAACTTTTTAAACAAAGGTGTGGTGCACCTTTGTAAGTTGAGCTACTCAAGAGGTTGAGGTAAAGGATCTCAAGCCTGAAACCAGCCCGGACAACTAGAAAGAAACTACTAGAAATCTTATTTCATAAATATATTTTTTTAAAGTTTGGATGCATAGCTCAGTGGCAGAGTGCTTGCCTAGCATGTGTGAAGCTTTGAATTCATAAGTTCCAGTATCTCACACACACACACACACACACACACACATACACACACACATCTATATATTCAAATTTATAAATATAATTATCAAGTAAGATCAGATTCTTTTTCATTTTAAGAGGAACTTAATATATATATAAAAGTGTTCAGAAAATCATTGTAAACATGAAGGCTATACATGTTACCATAAATCGGTGGCACCTAACAAATAACATAAAACTAAGGAATCCCAAAATCTCTTTAAAGAAATTGTGATTCATTAAGGATCTGGGAGTCTAGAAATGGGGTGATAAGGAGTTTATCATGATTGATACAATAATTACCACCATAATTGATTTTTTCTAAACTCTCTGTGCAGTAAATACTTTGCTAAGTATTTTATACTTATTATTTTGTTTAAATTTTCTGACAACCGAAAGAACAGGGCTTTAAAAAATCTATTTTAGAGATGAAAAATATACTATTAAAGTTAAATAACTCAAACTTGTGCAGTTTGGTAAAGTTCAACACCTGAGTGAATATACAAACCCTGTTATAAAGATGAGAAGTCCCTTTGTTGTGATAGGCCAAGGGCCTTCTTCACTTCAGACTCTAGACCACACAGCAACATGACTGCTATGGTTTACTTAGATTAGAGAAGGAGATCAAATCACCGAGAGATGAAGAAGAATGACTACTAGAAGGAACTAGGAAGCTATGCAGAGCCAGGAGAGGCAGCCTTCATTACCTCTAGCCTGTTACAGGATATTGACACATGTAGGAAAGAAGGGAGAATACGGAAAGAGTAAGGCAATAGCTACCATCTTGTTGCATATACATTACTAGAACTGGCAAGAAGGTGAATGACTGTCACTGGTTACTCAGCTTCCAAACCCCAACTTTTATTCAGATCTTCCTCATTTGTCTGAAGGACTGAAAGAAATACCTGAATGATCATATAGGGCTGGTTATGAAGTTGATATAGCAATTTACTGAAACTATTTTTCTACTGCTCAATGTCTTTGTAGCTTATTAGAAATATTACAGAAGACAGGTTGAAGGGAGTTTTGCCTCTCAGCTAGTCACACTTGGAAGAGTTATATAAGTGTATATATATAATCATTTCAATAATAACTGTGATATTTACAAGTTGCAACACTCTCATGCAGTTTGGAAGGGTGGAAGACACTCAGAAAAGGCTTACTGTTAAACTGGTATTAATGTATTTTCTTCATATTCCCTAAGATAGGCAGACATGCATAGCTACAAGAAATTTACTGCACAAAAATTCGTATTTATAACAGATATATTAAAATATACTTATTCTCAAGATAAAATGCAATTTTCACACTACACAAAGATTTCTTTAACTAGCACATCCCCCAGTGTATTTCAATTAAGTTTTCATTTGCAAAAGGAAAAAAATAATCAATTTATAGGCAAGTTTGCACTGACATATCTATTGCATAGCGCAAAATACAGATATGTAACTTTATAGAAATTCGAATGAACTCCTGGCCATAAAAGACTGAAAAGTACACACTGAAATAATGTATCCCTCAAATTTTCAGGTGGTTCAATAGGTGAGAAGCGTACCGGTCCTGAGAGTTGACTGCAGGCCAGGCCAACTCCCAAATTAATTCCTGCCTGCGATGAATTCTTTTCTTTCTGAGACGTTTTTCCCACTGCTGTTATCTGGCATCAGGCTGACACTGGCTTCTTACACATAGGATTTATCTAGACTCCCAGCTGTTTGGCTGATAAGGAGATTACTAAGGAAACTCCTAACTCAGCCAGATGGTAGGTGGCCATGTTTGACTTGAAATATTTTCAGCTCTTCACATTAACAAATAATTTAAAATATTAAGAATAATAAGAAATTTCTTCTCTCTCACTGTTTTAGGATCATGTTTATTCACAAGAATAAACTCTTTAGATTTCAGTTTTGCATACCTGAAGAACACAACATTTGACCAACTGCATGGGCAAGATAAAACTTACTTCAAATATAAACAATGTCTATGGTTATATATAAACAGTTTCTGTTCTGGAAAGGATAGATGAATGAGAAAGAATTTCATCTAAACTACATATCATAGAAATGTTTTTCTTCCCTGTAAAAGCTTTGCACTAGGTAATGAACAGCACCTAGGTGATGGCTAGATATGTAATTCTAAACAACCTCTTAAATACCAGAATAATATAGAAAAGAAAGAACAATGCATTCAGCACTGATAAAGATTGGTGTTTTTTAGACCAGAGAGTCATGAAAACTACTTGCTCATCCTGAACTTCTCATTAACCTCTCAGGTCCTCTCTTTATTCAAGTAATTTATTCATATGACCAAAGTATCGATCTACTGGGACAAGTAATGTCTGAAGTACTATCATCTAGTTATATGGTCGCTGATAACATATCTTTCCACTTAACTCTTATGAAACCGTTAACTTACCGTAAACATCCTTGAAAATACTTCCTGTTTTTTGAGATTTCCAGTAATTACAAATCAAATTCCAATAGCAATATAACTCACCAAAAATGCCAATGTTAGTAAGCAGTGCACTGGTTTGTGCCAGGTACTACCTTCAACATTCATGAGAAGAGCATAGTTATGTTCAACTATGTTTCAGTTAACATTTGACATAGGGTAGACTGATTGTACTTATAGCTTGGTCATGTCTGGTGGCACAATCCCAGCAATCTGGGAAGCTGAGGCAAGAGGGTGACAAGTTTCAGCCTAGCTTGAGCAATTTAGTATTATCTGTGTCTCAAAATAAAAAGAGAGCTGGGGGTACAGTTCAGTGTGAAGGCTTTGGGATCACCTACTACTAATGGAAGCCTCCAGCCCTCCATACAGCTGTACTCACTACAATGTGATAATGTAGCTCCTTTCACCAAGATGTAGAACATATCTCCCCTGGGCCACTGGCCCTTCCAGGCTCCACTAATACAACTGCCTCCTCAACCTGACTCCAAAGGAATGAATGAAGTTATCTAAATGCAGAGATGATTCATCTATTTTATTTGATATATATAGTATAGATGCATATAGATGTGTACTCTATATCTATCTATATCTATATCTATATTTATCTATGTATATCTATCTATATCTATATCTATCTATATGTATATCATCTATCTATCTATCTATCTATCTATATCACAACTGCAAGGATATTACAGTATGGAAAGACAGGCAAACAAATAAATTGATGAGGTCAAAATAATTCTTCATACAATTTTATCAAAATAAACTGAAGTATGGAAGAGAGAGAGAGAGATTTCAGTGGCATTCAGGGATTTTTAGGACTGTCCCATACAGATCCACTGGAATTGAGTAAGGAAGTATGAGACATTCTGGCAAAAGAGGCATTTTTCCATATTAAAGGGCATATTCTAACATTTTCCAAAGCATTTTGTATGTTTTGCTATTGGAAAGGATGATTTGAAAAATCATAAGCAGACTTGTATTTTAGAATGAACTGTCTGGTGATGATGATGTAGAGACTATTCTTAGGCAAGGGAGAAAAAAATGAGGTCTCCTGAGACATACCCGTATAAGAATTTATCAAAATGAGAATAAAGATCTCACCAAGTGACAGTCAGTGGGAATAAAGAGGACAATCTAGAGTTGAGAATTATGAGGAAGACGAGCACCTGGATGGGACTGTTGCTGTAAGTCTCAGTGCAGAAGCACCCAGTGGAAAGGTTGCATATGGCAGAACTGATTTTTTTTTTCCTCCAGTTGCTTCTTAGAAATTCACTGTAGGATTTGGATGGAAAGAATTGAAAGAACATAAGATCCCTGGGATGAAGGTGATTGGATTTAGTTGTTTTATAGTCTGCATTTAAAACCATTATAGACTAAATCTGGGCAGGAACCAGAAACCACACACTGACGGGTAGCCTCCTGGGACACTGCCTTAGTCAAGGTTGGAAGGTAAGCAGTGTCTGGGGTGTTTGTGCTTTGTTGAAGCCAGTCAGGAAGTGATTGTTTGCTTTCTCTATTTGTCACTTTACCTTTCTTTGTTCCTCATTAAACTCTAACTGAGCCTTGTTTCAGAGTAGTGGACTGTGAAAGTGGGCTGAGAAGATTGAAGATCTCCATGAAGGGGTATGAAATACAACTCTGAAAATTTGATACTGATCATTTGTGATGTGTGAAATTAAATCCTTGTCCAATGTGCCTAGACAATGCAATTAGTCTTGGATGTCTATATTAGGAAACATTTTTTGTTAAATCAATGCAGGAGCTCATTTCAAAATAGACTATTCTGGGGAAAACTTTTTACTGTATATGCCATTCCTTGTCCCAGCTGTCAAGAAAAAAGGAAACTCAAAAGAGGATGATGGAGACCCAAATGACATTCCTGTTAGAGTGAAATATTGTAGCTGAAAGCCAGGCTTTCACTAAAATTCAGCCATGCTAGCTGATTGTGACTCCACCTCATCGTGACTCCACCTCGGCCAAAAACAAGACTGCCTCTTCAATCAATCTACATGCTTCAACCAACCTGCAACCTTCTCCACTTGTATGTTTACACTCTCTGCCATTTACTATCAAAGTGACTGTATTTTGCATTAAAGGCAGAACGATTCTCAAAACGTTCCCAGGAATCTGCGTGGTGACTCTGCGCTCACCCTCCTGGTCTGGGCCTCTACACTTGATCCTCAGTCTCGTACCACCCTGATGCCAAGGACAACAACAAAAGATATATATTCTATAGTCTATGTCCCTCACTCACATATCTGTACATGTTTTGAGACCTACTATGTATTGATGTGTGTGTTTCAGGGACAGTGCCAGCCGAAGTAGAGCTCCTGTTAAACAGTGTTCATGATTCCCAGAAGCAGATATTCAACAAATCTGCACAACTGAATAATCTATCAAAGACAAATAATATGCCAGAGAAGCAACTGAAATATCCAGGACTTGAATTCCCATGACAACAAGGACCTTACCTTTATTACAACTACGTGCCAGACACTGACCCAAAATCTGGACATTTGGCAAACTATTTAATTTTTACAAAAATAGGTGCCATTACTATCCCCTTGGGAGAGTGAGATAAAAGGAAGTGAAGTTTCTCCAAGGTTAATTCCATAGTAGGTGATCGAGTCAGGAGAAGAAAGCTGGAGGTCAACTTTTAGAGGATGTGCTTATACATAGTCTACATCAGAGTTAAAGGCCAGGGTAATGAATTCTTTTCTTTATTATAATAAACTTTAGTTATCTTTGTGATCCAACCTATGGAAGGCTTCTGTGATGACTAATGAAATCCCACAGAGAAACTTAGTAAGTCTTTTGCATATTCTTAAATTCCAGAGTAACAGTGGACAATGAGGAGCAGTGACTTTCACATCAGTTTGATTCCTTCACTTGCCTCTGATTTAATGGATGCAAAATCAGCAGCAAAGTGTTTAAACTCTCTGCGCCTTCATTACACACTCATTTAGAGACAACCTAGTAGACTTCTGGTCAATTTTCACCATTCCACAAGTGGAAAAGAAGGGAATCATGAAATTATTATCCCTTGAGATTAGATCTGTATGCTCACCATCTAGAATGGTGCCTGAAATATAGCTGATGCTCAATAGATGCTTTTAACTCAATAAATTATACCCTTGAACAGTCTTTGTAGTCTTATTTTTTCTTTACTTTATGATTTTTAATCAATGTTGGATTACATGACATTGTGTACTTTCATGTAAATGATAATCTACACTGCAGTTTCTTAAATCCACATTATTTATTTTACCTGAGTAGTAAGGGTTGAATCTAAGGTCTATGCACTATGATAAAACTTATCTTTTAATTTTATTTTTATTTTTGACAAAGGGTCTCAGTACATTGCTAAGTTGCCTGGACTAGGTTCCAACCTGTGATTCTCCTACTTCAGGCTCTTAGAGTTACTCTTAGTAAGTACTTTTTTATAGAATTCATTCTGCCTATAATAATGAACTATGATTAATCCCTTATCTAAAATGTGTTGGTATAGATGTACAGTAGAATTGGTGAGGCAAGGGAGGAGTACTTTAAAAAGACAAACCAATGTAGTTTCATATCCTATAGTGTTTTTAGTAGTGTCTGAGACATCTTGTTATTTAAACAGACTAATATTTCTGTAGCACAACTTATAAATGTTCTCTAAGTAGGATGAATAATTTCACTAGCTTATCCGTTTAGGTTCTGCTATCATTTGAGCTACGGAAAATTATTTTAATTTGGAGGATCTTGGGGATTTTGGAATGCAGATGAAGTAACATTGGCTTGAAAATGTCCTACATGTGTTCTCTACTGGTCTGAAACTCTTCCCATATCTCAAAGGTGAAAGAACAGCTTCCAATAAAGTGAAGTTTCCTTTAGGTCAATTCACCTCCCAGCCCTCTTCTCCTAACATTCTCAATTCTCTAACAGAATGCTAATGTTTTCAGCCTGTGTGTGGGTTCCATGGAAATAGAGACTTGCTTCCTTTCTAAATGGCAAGATCCTCGAAGTCCAGAAAAATACCTCGTTCATAGTCTTTTGTCTCACATTATTTACTCACACTTACTTTATTGTGAGAATACTTCCCTGCACGTAAATGGCCAGAATGCAGTAAGGGAAGGGCAGCCCTTCTGAAGGTGAGAATCAGAGAGGGCAAAGACAGTTTATGGACTGATCCAACACACAGATTGGGTTCTTACTAGCATGGTGCTTGCACTTTCTAATTCAGAACTAAGAAGCTCAACAAGGAAATGGGAACTTTGAGAGGTTGGGTAACTTGCAGTTAAGTAATAAGATTATGATTCAGATTTAAGACTGCTTCATTTTAACCAGTTTTTTCCCCATTATATTTTCTGCTTATAAACCAAATGATATGATCCAAAGGAAATAGAGAAATCTTAATTTCACTTAACAGCAGTTTGTAACTCTGGAACAATTATACATGTACCTGGATAAGAAGAATGAAAGGAGGAAACAATATCTCTCTTAGATGCAGTTGGGAACATTAGAGCCCAGTAAATTTCCTTACAAGGTTAGGAGTGTCAGAGGAATTTGTCACCCTTGTTGTTACAAGGAAACCAGGGACAGTGAAGATCATATTTAGAAGCAGTCACTAGGTACAACACGATTGCAAACTTAATTGTAATGCTGATCCCCTCTGTGCCATCCTATTAAGCAGCCAGGAAAATCCTTTATCACAAAGATTTCCAAGGATGTGACCTTTTCCTTCTTTCCATTTCTATTTCACTTAAATTATCACCATCAAGACTTCAAAGGGGGTGTTCTCAGCAGTTTGATAGATTGGAGCCCCTCTCTAACTAAAAGAAACATTGATTGTATAAAGAGAAAAAAAATCATCACAGACATCCCCTGAAGGTCTCTGTGAAACCAATTTTGCATTCATGTGAGCCTTTTTTTCCCTATCATTTTCAGAATGACAAAGTTGCCATAAAATAATCTGTGGAATATCACCTTGTGGTGTGATTATAATCAGGGAAGTGACTGTGAAAATGGCATTGTAAGTCACCATTCTCAGGCCTTCCTATGACTCGTATGTCTCAGCTGACCGAGAAACGCACTTAGGACACAAAGGAAGAGATTTCTTTTTGAAGAGATGCTGAGATCTCCACCAGGGCTGTCAAAGTTAAGACTGGCTATTGCTCTCCCTTAGATTTGTAATAAAACCTTGCAGTGGGAACTAGCAAGACTTAAACTGTTCAGATTTTTTCTCACACTTGTATGTGCACACATATGCATGTTGCAATGCATTTTTAAAGACATGCTCAGCAGGTAGGTAAAATGGAGTTGGTTTTTCAATGATGTTAGCTCTGAAGGTTAGACTGACTTGAACACATATTTCAGTCAGAGCTTTGTCACTGCCTTTCAATAATCTCAAACTGCTTAATATAGAGGCGAGTTGCTCTGTCTCCTTCCTATCTCACTAGTGTCTCTTCTCCTCCCATCAGAAACTTTGAAGTTCTGCACCAGAAACCGTGTTTTTCTCCCCTACCATGTGGTATATTCCCACCGCCACTGCAGTGGTTGGTGGCTTCTTCCTTCTGCCTTCAAGTTCTTCCTCATTTCCCACTGGCCCCTTTTCTCAGCAGATTTCACAGTCCTGCAGGCGCTTCCCAGCACAGCTCCCTTCCTTAGCACCCATTTCCAGGTGGAAGCACTGTGTGTGATCTGTCTCCACATGCTCTACTTCCTAACTCTGCCTGCATCTAGCTTGGTTTGTGTCTTACTTGTCCTTTCCACTGAACTATGAGCTCCAGGAGTATAGGAACAAGGTTTAGTAGAGCCTAACATATCCCAAGATCTCTCTAATTATTTGTTAAATAACATAAATTAATAAAATAAATTAGTATATTTACAGAAAGTTGTGATTTAAAAATAGATGGATTTTTCAAATCAATGAATGAATAAGTTTCTAATTGTCTATTTCCACACTCCAACAGCCTAACAAATGGGCAATGTGTCACCTCTTTATCTTAACTCTGGATACCAATGGGGCATTGCATGAGGCTCACTGGGCATGACAGGAGTAGGGCAGCGAACACAGTAGGAAGAGCTGACCTATAGAGGCCATGGGCCGCCCTCAATCTTCAGTGCTTCATGTATGTCCGAGTGACTTTAATCCTCAGACCTCTCATGTCAATACAATATGACACTTGTAACCATTCAGTACTGTAACTCATTATCATTTTGTCATAGGAAGCAAGACATAGAAAGATGAATTAAGTCAGATCTCACTCTTAGCCTCAAGAGACTTCTCATCTCATCCAGTGGGTGAAACTAGTACGTATGGAAGATTATGGAACTATTTTTAAAGAATAATTTTGTGATTTAGACTGAATGTGAACACTCTTGAGAGGCTGTGGATTGTGCTGAAGGGAAAAGAATCACAGCAGGGCTAGAAATCTCATTTTATCAAGCCCTGAGAATTCTTGGAAAAAAATATTTGGCTTCCATAAAAGTTAACTTGCTCAGATTAAATTTTGGGACATAGCATCAGTTCTTCCACAGGGCTGCAGTGTGGCTAAAATGTGTATAGCCCTTGAGGACAGCTGGAAGAAAAGCACTGATGTCCCTCCACTTGTCATATGCCAGATGTCCCAAGTTTTACGTTCATGGTCTGGAATATAATTAGTGCTTTATAAAGTTTTGCATGCATTAATGAAAGCAAATGTGTGAAAGAGGATTTTGGCTTAGAATTGAAAGATGAGAGGATTTAGTGAGATGATTTGTGAGACCAAATAGAGTGGTGACATCGCAGGTGAGAACAGGGTGGGATCTGACAGGCAGAGGCAGAAAGCCACACTCTGGTGAGCAGTGATGAAATAATTTGCCCCAAGTCATCAGAGGCTGATGTTGTGTGGATCTGGCCCTCAAGCAGGTGGGGCCTGGTGGAGGTTTTAGGAGGGCGACTTGTCCCACCAACCACTCCCCACCATGATGTGTGCTCATGTCACAGGCCCAAAGCAACGGGGCCAAGGCAGCTGTGACTCAGACCTCAGGACCGTGAGCCAAAATAAGCCTTTCTTCTAAAGTTGATGATCTAGAGTATTTTATTGTAGTAATAGAAAACTTATCAGAGGTTTTTTTTTTTTTTTTTTTGCATTGTGACATCTGAATTAAGACCATTGATATTTGAGAGGTGAGATGATTGATGTTTGAGTTCTAGAAGCTTACTTTGATGTTTTAGAGGAGGAAGCTAGACATGAACAAGTGCTATACTAGGATTCTGAACATGTTTACAAAGTTCATCACCTCAGAGAATATAGGGTCCTGTCACGTGACAGAAGTAATGAAACTTTTGATCCCGGTAGAGGGTAGTCAGGGAATAATATTACTCTTCATTGTGGCAATCAGCTATACAATGCTCATAATTAAATTCATGAATACACAATTTAACAACAGCAATTTCAGTCATTCAGACCAATACATTCCAGGCATTATGCCATATACTTAAAAACTTCACTAAGTCCTCATGAAAACTGTCACATGGCACTATTATTTTCATTTAGTGGTAAAGATGTTGAGGTACATTTCAAAAGACAGTTGAAGCTAGAGAGAATGTTAGAGTCTACAGAAAAAATTACAAATGCCCTACATGTCAGCGTAGGAGCCAAAACAAGAGGACTGAGGAGACTAAGATAGATCTAGAACTGAGTGTGGAAGAATAAGGTCAGAAATTGGAGGGAAAGGCCACAAACTTTTTATGAAACATATTATGACAAGTGTCTGATGTTGACTTGAAACTTAAATATGTTCTATTTTTTAGTTTGTGAAGCTGAATCATTATTTTTACTGCAGGAAACAATTAAGTAAAAATGTAAGTCACTTATGTGATGAGTAACTTACCTGAGATTTATAGATAGTAATTTCTGTCTGAAGACTAAGGTTATTATTGGCTCTGCCCTTTTCCACGTCACATTTTATGTACTTTTTAATAATATTTTTAAAAAATATCAATTGAAAAAAGATTTGTAAGAGAACATATAACAGTTAGCTACTGTATACACTATTCCGCAGGCCTGGAAGCAGAGGAAGACCTATTTTCAGTCTTGAGAAAACAACTCTGTTACTCTTTATTTTCAATGCTCAGCCTTTCTCAACATCATAAACATCGGACACAGGGTTTGTAACACAGGATGTGCTCAGAATATATGGTTAAGGTTTAAATAAAGAATTTTAAAAATCATGCATCAGTATTACTTCCCTCATCTTTTTATTTTTATTTTATTTCTATTTTTTTTTTTGAGGCAGGGTCTTGCTTTGTGGTCCAGGCTGGCCCTGAGCTCAGCCTCAAAAACATCACAGCAACACTCCTGCCTCTGCTTCCCGAGTGCTGGGATTACAGGCGTGAGCCACCATGCCCAGCACTGTGGTATGTGGTGCTGATTGCTGCTAAGCATGAGTCTCCATGCCCAGTATTGTATGTGGTTACCGGGGAACCGAACTGGGGTCCTTGTGCTCACAAGACAGGAGACGGAACCACTGAGCTAAATCCCCAGCCCACTTCCCTCATCGTGAATACACTTTATCCCACAACCTTTGTCACTTTCTGGACTAGTTCTGGAAGGTGTCTTCATGAGATGTGCTCAAAAGTATGGCGAGTGATGCTACTGAGTCCCACTGAACAGAAGGGCAGGCTTGAAAAGCTATTAGTATATCTTCCTTCTTCATTAAATCTGGCACCGTCTGCTGGACTCAGTGGCTCATGCTTGTGATCCCAGCACCCAGCAGGCAGAGGCAGGAGGACTGCTGTGAGTTCAAGGCTCACCTGGGATGAACAGTGAGATCAAGGCCATCCTGAACTACAAAGTGAGACCCTGTCTCAAAAAAGTGAAAAACAACAATAGCAATAACTAAAGGTAAATCAATTAACCAATCAACCAATCAATCACTCTGGCACCATTTAACTTCTGGTTCTTTCCTAAAGTTAAAATGGCAAGGAAAAATAAACATTTCAAATCAATTTAGGACATCGAGCCAGCCACAACAGTGCTGCCAAAGACATTCTAGAATAAGGGTTTCCAGAACTGCTTCAGAAAGTGACAAACACAAGGGGACTAGCGTGTGGTAATCTGGACAGAAGAAGTTCAGGAAGACTGACTGCGTCTCTTGCTATCATAATTCTTCAATTTGAAGCAGTCACCAGCTTTTCTGGTCATTCTTTGTATGAGGAAGGAATAGATGGCTGATGAAGGAGCTCAGTTTCCCAAATCTCCATTTCCATCTCTTATAGAAAAATTCACCCACTTATTCAGTTTCCATCCATGGTGTGTTTATCCTGCTCTGTCCCTCCTGAGAAGGCAGTACAGAATCAGAAAAAGGCAAACTAACAGCTTCAGGAGCATCAGTTGAATGAGGACATGGACAAGGCACACAGGTTCCATGAGAAACAACTGCAAAAGTGAATGTTTGATAAAGTGAAAACGATGACATGGATATAATCTTTATGTAATTGTAATGACATCCAATATGATCTTCCTTTTTCCAGTTTCTCCTTGCCCTGAATTTTGTACAGAACAGCCTTTTATTGCAGAGATGAATACAGGTTATCATCCTAACGAAAAATAGTTGATGGTTCTCCATTTGCTATAGAATAAAGTTCAAACTTTGTAAGGTGACAGGAAAAGCCATTCACAAACTTACATAATCTTTCTTTTCACATTTGTCATCTGTGGTGCCTCTGACCTGACTCTTGTCTCTTCCTGCTATTCCATCTCTAATGAGCTTCTCTTCATCCTTTAAGGCCCATTTCAATTGTCTTCCAATGTGTGAATCCTTCCTCAGTCCTCCAAGGCAAAAGTAATTGATTTTCTCACACTTTTTCCACACACCATGCTACTGCATTGTACACAGAATCATAATATTTTCTTTATGTAGTTCTCTTCCTGAATACAGCAAAAACACTATCGTGTGTCAGAAAGAGTTTAATATCTCAGGTAATAACCTGTAGGCTGATTTGACATATTTCTTAATGTTTCTTAAATTTATTTGACTTAACTTCTTTATATATACTATCACAATGCTATAAACATGTGGAAAGATTCTTAATAGATCATATGTAGTATGTGTCTAAGCACCTGAATATAGTCACAAAACAAATATCATAAACACCTCATAATATAATAAATATGTGGTACGCATATTCTCAACGAAATGCATGAACATGCCTTAATAATCATCTTTATTATAGTTTCCATTTATTGATGCTACACTGTGTCATAAACATTGCTAAGGGCTTCATGGGACTTTAACATCATTTTCATAGCAGTGACCTCTGCAGTAGGTCTTCTCATTGTCCTTTGTTTGTGAAGAAAGACACCTGCACTTTAAGTGATGAGGTAAATTACCTATGGTTCTAGTTATTGAGCCAGTGTTGAACTTCAATCCTGAATATATTTGCTTTTAAAGATCATGTCCTTTTAGTAGCATTTTGCTCATAGATTTGTGCATGAATGTGTGTGTACATACAGAGGCAAATGGGTCAGTATATGGGTGAACAAACAAAAGAGCAAGCTGTGGACACACAAATACATATATGTAACATATCATGGGCTTGGAGGAATGTGTATACATACAAATTCTTGCTTACTGAATATGGACATAATGTCAGTATATAATTGTGAGGTGCACACAGAAAATATATGTCAGAAATGTATATAGGAATAAAATATTTTTAAAGCAGTGGCTTTATCCACATTGTGGTATGATAAAGTTAACCTTGTGCAAATAAGTGACCAAATAAAATATATTTCTAGGGTTTGAATGTACATCTATATATAAATACACTGCACACCTTTTTTAAGGACTGCATACAGAGAATTTGAGGCAGAAACTCTGGGTCAAGCAAGCTATATCCACTCTCCCTAGATAAGGTTGCTAGCAGCAGCTGCCATCCCCATGGGGTAGAGAAGTGTGGACCACCATCTGCAAGTGTTAATTTGTCAGTCTAGTTGGGACAAGGATACTATTATAAAGCTTTGTTCTCTGGGAAAAATATACAGTCACAGCTGGAATTCATGCACTGGCTTTCATCACAAAAGCAAGGGTTTGGAATGAAAATGGCTTTGTGTATTTTTCTTATGTTACCCCTTTCTTTATTCCTCAGCCTGAGGACCAGTTGCATTTGTATTTATTCTTTCAGATGTGCTTTCTTAGCTAAGTGCTGATGCTAACATGGCACTTTCTGCCCCACAATTCCCTCTGTTCTCTTTATTCACCTCAGTAAGCTTTACAGTTTCCAGTTCCTTTGGACGCAAAGAAAAATCACTGCTGTCCTTTGTGACAAAGATTTTTTGAAGCCCCAAATATAGAGTATTAATGAGATTTTGGTAATGGCTATTAGGTGATAAGAGCAATCTTTTAAATGCTCATATGCCTCAATTATTCCATCTTCAAAATGGAAATAAGTACTGGTATGGTGAGATTATACAAAGATCAAAGGAGAATATGTAACTAAAGGAATGATAGAGTGAATATAAATATTCTGGAAGTCTGGTAAAATAAAGGCAAAGAATGAAGAGACTGAAGGGACTACTGGAGAACATATGATTCCAGCAAACTGTAAGGCAACAGGACACTGATGATCATTTGTTGGTGAATGAAGCAAACCAAAGAGGAAAGGAAAGTACTAAAGAACAAATAGCATATATAAAAAAAGCATATATTCTCAAGGAAAGCAGTGTGAATCTAACATAGTAGTAATCCAAATTTTATTTAGAAATTTAGGATATGGAAAGGAGGAGAGTACAAGTCCCAGAATGATCAGGGATCTAGGCAACATTAGTGGCATGGTGAATCTGGCAGATATTCTTTCTTCCACAAAATGAATGTCAATTAAAAAAACTCTTGTAAAATGTCATTGAAACTTAAAATTTTCTATGTAAAAAATGTATGGGCCTGAAGACTTAGCTTAGTGGTTCGCAGCTTACTGTAAAAGTGGAAGATCCAGATTTTGGCCCTTGGCATCAAAACAAGAAAAGGTACAGTGAGCTGAGCTGAGAGATTAGCAAATGAAAATACATTCTGTTTAGATTATGAAACACAGTGTATTTACCATTGTCACTGTCTAATCATTTTTGTTATGAAAATTTTTTCACAGAAGCTTTCATATTTTTACTAATATCTATTTATGTTACATTAAAGTACATTTTAAAAATGTTCTAACAAAGGCTGACCTTGTTTCCATGTTTACTATATGTGAGAAACTTTGCTCAGTATTTTGACTACACTTCACTTAGTGCTTCTAAAAAGGCTGCATTTTTGATGTATCATCACCCCACTGCACCAATGAAGAAACTGGGGCTTGGGGGAGGGGAGAAAGAGAGAAAGAGAAAGAGAAAGAGAAAGAGAGAGAGCAGGAGAAAGAAAGAGAGAGAGAGAAAGAGAAAGAGAGACAGAGACAGAAAGAGAGCACAGCCCACATGCACAGAGTCAGGGTCAGAATCAGGACCAGAACCTGTACAATCCACCTCAGAGTCTGTGTTATTTTATTTTGCTTTGGGTTTTTTGAGATAGGGCCTCACTGTGTAGTTTGAACTTGAACTCTGTTTGGAAGCTAAACTGTTCTAAAACTAGGTGACCCCATCTCAACCTGTGGAGAATTGTGATGACAGGCATGTGCCAGCATTTCTCTCTGAGGTCCCATGTTCTTCATATCAGTGTTGTACTCCTCCCCAAAAGACATGAGTCAGTGAGCCAGATGGGATATATCATGACCTTAAATTACTAGTAGAAGGTGATAAAAGATAAAGCTTTTAGTGTCATGTAAAAAACTTTTTCAGCTGTTTAATTCAGTGTGACAGTTGATTTAAGAAGAAAACAAAATCAAAGACAAATACTTGATTTGATGATGAGGGGCATTTATGTTGTCAAATAAAAATATTTACTGGTTGTTATACTTAATTATTGTTGGATGATGAGAAGGAGGGACACAGCACACAATGTGGACAGATATTTGAGACAGGCAACCTAAAACTAATTAAACAGGAAAGAAGACTGAGCTAGTCTATGTGAGTACAAGTAATACATTGAAAACTGTGTCTACTATAATTATGGGCAGTAATGGAGTTAGAGAAACAGCTCATTTTTCTGTGCAAGTAATTGATACCTGTATGGAATTGATTACATCAGGAGACACTTGCATAATCACTTATTTAGACTTAGAATGGTAACTGTCAGACTTCCTGGAAAGTAATGAAGCAGGAATTATGGTGATAGCATTAGAGAGAGAGAATATAGACTCATATATATGCACAAATAAATGTACACAGAGTATAGAGGCCGGTTGTGGTGACATACACCTGTGATCCCAACACTTGGGAGCTGAGGTAGGAGGATTGCTGCTAGTTTTAGACTAGCCTGGGCTACATAATGAGTTCAAAGCTAGCATGACATGGAATGAGATTCTGTCTCAAAAAATCTAAAATAAAAAAGGTAAATATGTAAATATATATAGATAGATAGACATGAGAATTAGTGAATGTGACATATATTTCTCTCTCTGTGTGTATATATATGTATATATACATACACATATATATGCATATACATATATGCATGCATATATACACATATATACATATATATGTGACATATGTGTGTAATACATATGAATATATATAGTATTCATTAATTATTCTTGCAAAAATTAAGAAGGGAAACTCATTAAAAGAGCCAATACCGAAGTTGCTCCCATGTATTTCCTCATTCAAACATCCTGACGTGATGAAGAAAATGACAGGCATGTGCCAGCATTTCTCTCTGAGGTCCCATGTTCTTCATATCAGTGTTGTACTCCTCCCCAAAAGACATGAGTCAGTGAGCCAGATGGGATATATCATGACCTTAAATTACTAGGGGAAGTAAGAAAAGTCAATCTCAAATAAATGAAAAAAAAAAATGGTCTCAATTTGAATCTATGTATAGTTGGCTCCAAGCCCTGTCATGTTGCCTGTTACACAACCTGCCATGATTGTGATCAGCTGTTCCCCAAATCCTCCTGCAGGCACAGCAGGGCCTTTTCAGGAGTGTCTGGATCGGGAGTGTGTGGTGCTGCATTCAAGCGAGTGTGAACACTGTTGGCTGGGATGGAGAGTGTGAGCGCTCTGTGCCTGTAGGACAGGCAGCCCACATCAAATGTGAAGGACACAAAGAGGCCTCCTATGCTCTCCCGGCATGTGTGCTGTGAATTATTTCTCCTCCATGATGCCCTCTGCCTGCAACCCTGCCTTGCAGCCAGCTGACTATGGGCTGAAATATCTACAAACCCTCAGCCAAACAAACTTCTCCTCCAGCTTTAGGTGTATGGTATTTTGTCTCAACAATGAGAAAAGTAGTCACAACACAAACATTCATAGAGAGATGATTTCTTCTGTCTTGTCCCGTTTATTTCCTACACCATCTGACCACCCTAAGACTGCAGTGTTCAGTGGCCTGATATCTGTTTATTACCACTCTTGTGATTTTTTTTTTTAGTGTATCTTCTGAGATGGGCTCTGACAAGATTGTTTCCAAAGCACCCATGCAGATCTTGTTCACAGTCATACTGAATATATACTCACTTGTAAAACATACAAATTTATTTTCACACCTGATCCATAAATTCCACCGGGATATGTAATAATCATGGTAATGCTCTTAGAATGTATCACATGTCCCACACTCCTCCCCATGATACATGCTCTTCTTCTGTCATGAAATAGCAACACTGACAGTTTAGCTAGTCAAGAAAGACAGTGCAAATGAACCCTGCCATGCTCTTTCTTTTATGATTTACAACAGTTGATATCTAGTCCTGTCTGTTGTCAAATTCCAGATCTGTCTACATCCCTCCATTCTCATTATTACTGTAGTCCCAAAGCACCACCATTTAAAAAATTATTGTCATATTGCTTAAAACCCATGCCAATCAGTCTGAGTGATTCTAGTTTTACACTCCATCAATCCATTCCTCAAAGACCACTCATGTTTTATTAGCTTCTATTATACTTTCTTTTCTATCTTGAATATTATCATCTTACATGAAAACTGCTGAAGTCATAGAAGGAAAGAGAATGGTAACTTGAGGCTGTGTAAGGAGGGAGGGCAAAAAGACCATAAGGAGAGGTGTTTCCCATGTGGACAGATTTATAATTAGACAGAAGGAGTAACCTCTGTGTGTCTGTTACACAGTAGACTGACTATGATCAACAATATATTAACCTCTCAAAGTATTTAAAAGAGGATTTTGAAAAATTTCTCCACAAAAAAACATTTTTTTTGAGGCAGGGTCTCACTTTTGTAGTTCAGGCTGGCCCTGAGCTGAGCCTGAAACTCACAGCAATCCTCCTGCCTCTGCTTCTCAAGTGCTGCGATTACAGGTGTGAGCCACCATGCCTGGCACTGTGGTATGTGATTACCAGTGACCAAACCCAAGCCCTTGCATTTGCAAGGTAGACACAGGAACCACTGAGCTAAGTTGCTGGCCTCAAAAAAAAAAAAAAAATTAAAAATACAAGTTAATATGCTATTTTAATGATGAAATAATGAATATGTATGTTAAATCATCACAATGTAGCCAATTAAAAGCAAAATTAGAATATGTAAATTAAAATAAAAAGAAAGCCAGCAAACCCCAACTGTAGCCCTTATACATTACAAATTATCTCTTCTATATGCTCTGACAACGCTCTCCCACTCAAGATAGATCCAAGCCTTGGGTCACTCCACTTGAGAACATTTCTGCCAGCTGACTGTCCAGCCCTAAAAATTTCCACAGATCTTACAAAGCTGGCCTCCTCTTTAAATTCTGGTCTGGCATAACATTCATCTTCTCAGAGAGGCTTTCCTTGAGTATGTCAGAAGGAACCATTCCCCATTGCTCTCTGTCAACGTCACTTTTGATTTCACCATAGCAGTTCTCAGTAGCTGATGTTTTATTACCCATATGCTTATTGTCCTTCTTTTCTTCTTGGATCCAGTGTTAAGGAGTGTGTGACCTTGCCTGTCTTACTTAACAGGGCCTTGAATAATTTCTCTGTCATCTTCAGTATCTAGCTTTGCTTTTACAAATTGTCATAGGCAAGTTTCTGACTATTTGTTGCATGATTAATAAATGAACAAAGTATTCAAAGACACTGAAATAAAGCATATGATTACCTAACAATGAGTCAGGCACATCAACCCCACCACTGAAATCCTTGCCTTTTCCATTTCCTCTAAAGTGTTACCTTTGGCAGGTGACCCATGAATTAGCCTCCATGTAACAACATCCTGTAGTGACAGTCTTTCAAAGGAACTTTTCTACCTGCACATAACTGGACATTCTCTGCAGGATAACAAATACCCATGGTGGAAAATTATTATCATCAAAGGCTTCAGATTCTGCTTATGTGTTGACATTGATGTAGGGACAGAGGAATCAATAATTGCTTTTCCAATTCAAGCTGGATTGTTTGTATGTAGGACTCTATTTCTTCCTTCTCATCTTTCCTCCCTCCTTTCATCTTTCTTTCCTGCCTGACTTCCTGTATTTCTTCCTTTTTGTTAGTTCCCTCACTTTTTTTTCCTATGCAAAGCTATAATAAACAGAGGCAGTTGATTCTGGTGTTCTCTTAAACAGTCACTTGACAATGTATTCTCATGTGTCGTTATATTCCTGTGTGTCATACTATGATTCAGCTTTAGCAATATGAGTGTTTCCTGCTGACATACCAAATGTGCCACGTGCTCCATTTTCAAGAAGAAATGGCAAGCTACAACTCTTGGTTGTATGATATTTTGCAAGATACATTTTCTGTCTTTATTTATTTTGTTCAATTTTATTCTGTTGCTTCCTCTTTTATGCAGTCTTTAGTGGAAATATCTTAGTTTCTCAGGCACTATATATGTAAAATGAGAATAACAGTACCTGGATTTCTTATCAGGAGGAGTAGATGTGCCAATACAACCCATCACTGGACACTTATTTTGTGCTAGGCATGATGTCTCTGGTGAAATATTTTCTCACAACCCCCAAGAGCTCACCAAATCACTCACTGTGATAGTATTTATTGCCCATTATTTGGATGAAGCCACAGAGGTTCATAGTATTTACAGAACAGTTCTCAGTACCAAAGTTGAGTCTGATCCTAATGCTACTTCCTGAGGGACCATCTCATCTTTCTTATGCTACTCTATTTTACAGAGGTTCATCCAGTGGTGCTGTTCCTAGCACTTACCCCAAGCTCAGCTCTCCCAACTCAAGATAAAGGAGTAACTACTATAAATCTCTTAGTCATGGCCTTTAGGCAATGATGTTATTGCTAAGGAACACTACTGATGTTGTTGTCATGAGTGAGGATCAGAAGTTAACTGTGATGGAGTAGCTTTGACATAGATCATCTCAGCTGTGGAAAATTACACACCAGATTAAATTTTACTTATTTTATTAAAATTCCCATCTCCAATGAAAGGAACCTTCCTCAGACATAATACATGATTGTTATGTGGAGCCATGCAACACAGGAGCAAACAAAGGAAGGAGTGACTCCAGGAGCTGAATTTTGTTAGGACTTTCCAGATCCATCCCTAACTCCTCCTCCTTCCTGTCCTTACTCAGTCAGCCTCAAAATTCACTGCTCTTCTGCTTTGTACCATCCCAAAATCCATGCTTTCTTTTTCATACTCACAATATTTACTTAGCCCACAAATAAATGCAAGAAATCTATGCTACTATACTTTTTTGAAATCTCTTCATTCCATTTGCTATGTAAGCATGTTATTGTTCTAAAATGTAAATTTGACCACATAATTTCTCTTCTTGTATGCTCTCAGTTTTTTATATAATATGGTAATATGGTCCAAAGAATTTTTTTTTTTCATTGCCTGGACAGAACCTTTAATTAGATTGTGGCTTCACATTTGCCCAACAGCTTGTGGTGATATATGCAGAGCTCTGCAGGGTGGGGATACACATGAACTGCACTGAGCAGCTTAGACGTATTCAAGCCCCCCCCCAGTATTAAGTAAAAATAATATGACTGTATATTTTTCAAAGAAACATTTTTAGAATGATGAATGAAGCCAGGATTTAGTTCCCAATATGTTATTTCCTGGGTACACAAAATCTCGGCCTTTAATATCCAACATGTCAGCAGTGTGGAACTCCCTGAGCATGGAAACTGGTTTCATATCTTCATGACTTAGTTCACTGCTAATTTGCTTCTAATAAATGTATGGTTCCTCTTGCTCAGTTTTTCATACTGTCATTTATCTTTCACAATCAAATTTAAATATCACTTTATCAACTTTCCCATAAGGCCCAGACAGTGCCTTTATGTTTGCATCTCACTTGGTATATATCTTTCACAGAGCCCTTTGAATATATCACTGTGATTGTTTGCTTACACATTTATTGATACAAGATAAACAAACTCCTTCAGGCAAACATAATGTCTTTGCATGTTGTACTCCTCAAAATTAGAGTTGGGCCAAGGACAGAATAGAGCTCATCAGTAAGCATCTTGGTTGTAAATAAACAATTGCAGGTAGGCAATTATTTCCAGTATGAGGGAAAAATCACTTACTGAGTGTATATAGCTATCAGACCTAGTGCTATGAATTAGGAAGGTGCTTGTGAGCTAGAGAACCATGATCTCAAATTTCAATGAATTTACTTACGTGCTCAGATTCTCATAAAAAGGCACAAGATAAAAGTGACCATGATGTGTATATTTAATGCAGCAACAAAGATCTGAGTTTTTAAGAAAGTCACTCACCAGAACATATCTTAAATATATGTACAGAAATGATACATCAGAATGAAAGCTGAATCAAATTTGACTCTGTGCTACACTAATTTTCCCTGCTAAAAATTAACACAAGCACCATAAAAACAGCCTATACCTCCGCCAAACTCAAGGGAATCCTGAAGTCACTGGAATGGTTTATTCCTAACTTGGGTTGTAGCTACAAGAGTACTTATCATGTGAGAATTCACTGTTAAGATGCACTAATCTGGGTTTTTGTTGTTGTTGTTGTTTATTGTTTTTCCATGTCTATGATATATTTTAAAATAAAATGTTTTTTTGAAGGAAAACTGAAGAAAAACAACATAAACAAATAGGGAGGAAATAATATGAAAAACAAAATACAAAAACCAAGGTGGGGGAAGGTTCTAATGACATTTATCTCTGAGGGGCAACATCTAATCAAAGTGAACTGAAAAAATCTGTGGTCTAGAGTGCCAGCTTCTCTGGACTACAGAGTTTCCCAAAGAAAGATCTTGAGCATCAGTGAACACATCAGTGTAAAGCAATTTCTCTACAAGACCAAGAAGCTGGGAAGGAAGTGAGTCTGGGATTGTGGGTGGGACATTTATTCTAATTGCATGGATTTTTTAGGAACAGTGAAGAAAGAAATTTCCCCTTCAGGCAGTAGGATAGTCCTTCTGAGCACTCAAAACATGGGATCATTTGCGTTTTGAACTTTGTCTTTATCCCTCAGTTTACCCAGGCTGACTTTCTAAAACTCTTGTGTTTCTTATCATCTGAGCAATTGGGCAGCACATACAAGCAAAGTTGTGTGATGGTGACTAGTAAGGAAGGGTCTGGAAAGAGCTTGCTTGAAGGCAGAGTTGAAAGGAGAATTAAGAAAATGAGAAAATGTTACAGAGAATACTGGGCTTCTGCAATAAATGGATGGTTTTCAAAGAGAAAGAAGGAAGGGAAGAAGAAGAAGGGAAGAAAGAAGGAAAAGGGAAGAAAGAATGGAAGAGGGAAAGAAGGGAAGAAAAGAGGAAGGAGGGAGGGAGGGAGGAAGAAAGGAAAACAGGAAGGAAGGGGGAAAGGTAGGTGGAATAAAAAAAGAGGAATAAAGGAATAAAGCGGAATAAATAAATGAGGAAGCAGAGAATAAAGAACTGAATGAAGGAAGAAACAAGAAGAGAGAAGACAATAGTGTAAAGATTATTTCTCTGTGACCGTAACGTAGTTGACAAGTCAGCTCTATAGTATAACAGATTTGTGTTCAAATCCAGCTTTGCCATTTCTTAGGCTTTTAGGTAGGGAAAGGGCAATTAATTTCTCTGATCTTTAGTTTACGTCTCCAGACTTGATCCAGTTCCAGTAGTCATGATATACTTATTGGTATTAATACTAATATCAATATTGATATTATTTATAATGCTTTATCAAATACAATTAAGACCTGTTAGTCTCTTTTCCTTCTTTTTCCTCCTACTGTACAAATTAACAAGGACTTAACTAATTGATTTGTTACTAATGGAAAGAGTGAGTGAATGAAAGATGAATATATTTACAGAAATCATTTACTGTGATCCTAGTAAGTATTAAGGTCATTTAAAAGAATAGAGGTGGGACAAAAATTCAATGTTATAAGTTTATTTTATCTGTAAACTAAATATAGCCAGAAGTACCACCTACTTTCTCTGAAATTCTCCTGCAAATAAAACTTCCACTAAATGACTATCCCAATCACTGAGTCTTTTCACTGAGTCTGTTTATCTGATTGATAAGAAAAGTAGTGATCACAGAAGTGTTTGAGGCCTTTAAAATGAGTTGCAGTGAACCCGTTAACCACCACTGCAAGTGTAAAGCATTCTACATCTCCCCTGTTGCAAATAAACTGAAAATGATACAATTTTGTGAAGCTAAGCTAGTTCTTCAACATAATGGTTTTAGTTCCTGTGAGTATACACCCATTAGTGGGATGCATCAGATACAGGAAACAGCAGCAAAACTTCTGCACACCAAATGAAATAATTAACAAAGTGAACAGACAATCTACAAAATGCGAGAAAACATTTGTAAATGACACATGAATTTCAAGCTATGTGAGAAACTATGTGAGAAACTATTTCTGAACTCAGTAGCAATAAAATAAGTAACCTGATTAAAAACAGGAAAAGAACCTAAACAGACATTTTCAAGGAAAAGTGAACTTTTCCAGTGAGTTTCATGTTAAAAATCCACATGTCCACCCTGTATTTAAAGGGAGTGACATGTGGAAGAAACTTCAGAAGTGTGCTGACTTCTTCTCTTATGAATAAGAAAATCTCTAGAATTATAGAAAGAAATTATCAGGTAATCATGTTGAGATTGTAACAAAAAAGTAAGGAAACAAATTTTATATATATGGGGGGGTGGTAGGGTGGGTGGGGCTATGGGAAAAAATGAGAATTAAGTTGTATCTTATACTGGTACAAATCCCCATTGTGGAGTGCAATCATGATGTGTATATTTAATATACCAATAAAGATAATTTTTAAAAAAGACAAGAGAGAAAAATAATCCTCTTTGTACCACCAAGGGGGGGGGGAGTGTTTTACTAGAACACAGAAAAAAAATACGAGATTTACCCTGGGTAAGCATGGTACTCAGAAATGAGTAATGCTAGATCCAAGATACCTTAGAAGAGCTTTAGGATCTTTTCATAGTTCTATTGTATAGTTTCTGTTGTAAAAAGAAGAGAAAGTACTTTTGGTAAGGAGTTATTTTTAAGACTCTTGAAAATATACATGAGTTGTGGATACTTCTATGTTGTACCCTGTAAGTGAAAGCAATTACTGGTAGTAGGGTAGTGATGATAATAATGTTCACATGCTATGAATGATATGCTTAAGAACCAGTATATTATCATCTTTCCTTTTCACTGAGATTTTCTAGAATATCGGGCATGCTTTCCTGAAGGAACTCACAAATTTTAACCCAGTGTGAAACAGAAAATTGTGAAACCACTTTTCAGTAGGTGAAAACTAGAGCATGATCCTATTATAGGGAAATAAAAGAAAGATCTCACATACATTCAATTTAAATCAGCTTAATTTTTAGAATCAGCATTAAATTTTGTTTTCCCCAGAGGAAAGGGGGAAAGCTAATGTACTAGATTATTATTTTCTGAGTTTCTAACAAGATTCAAACTAAATAACAAGTCCTGCTTTGGTCTTTAAAATATAAGCATTAAATTCATTTTAAAAGCTGTAGCTGTTTCTTTCATTTCACTGGGCCACATAAAGATAACACAATTCCCCAAATTAAAAGAAAAATAAAAGCACTGGAGTACTAACAGTTCTTGACAGTGGATTAACATTAAATTGGATACGTATTACCTCTGAAGGCTGATATATTTATTACAGTTGATGTTTCAACAAACTGATGACCAAGAGGGACTGGATTTAAACAAAAGGGAGGCTTATTCTATGAGGCAATGGATTATAGGACAAAATCAATTACCTCCTTCTGTCATATTCTTCATAGCTTTCGGTTTTCTATTTGTGAGACTTGTTGAATGAGCATCACTGCACAATGCGTCCTCATTCAGAAAGTCTCCTGGAAGTGAAACCTTTATTAAATTATCTAGGCAATTTCACCATATTTGAACTCTCCTTCATCCTATAAATCTTTTGCAGGGATGCCCAAGATGAGATATGTAAACTTAGCAGAGACACTTTCTGAATTCCAAGAGGAGAGAGCAGTCCTGCCTTACATAACAGAACTTCATCGCCACATTTGCAGGAATTTGCTAAGATAGAAACCAAAGTGAACAAGGTTACTCCAGTTAATATAGTAATTTATAAATAATATTTAAAATAATATTAGTAATAAATTAATAAAAATAATAATAATTAATAATTAATAAATAAAATTAATAATATTTAAAATAATATTTAAGAGTTAATATTTAATAATATCATAGAGTGGAAATGTAACACCTGCTAAATGTGTATACATAAAGCTTAGTCTTGCCAAATTTACCTTCCCCCAAATAACGGTAAAATTTAGATTAGATTTCTAATAGTAGAATTTTAGATCAATGATAAATAAGGGACATTGATGATACTGGATTATATGGGAGAAAGTAAATTGATTCCATCATGACATAAATAATGTTGGCATGTATTATAAATTATTCTTAAATCATAGGGATATGATTAATTTCATATATATATAATTTCATATATATATAAAATTTCATATATATATACATTCTGTTATATATAATATTCTGTTATATATATGTATAACAGAAACATAACACTTCACCCAAAAGAGTCAGAATGATTATATCCATATCCTCCAAATATAATAAAATAAACAAGTATTCATACTCATTTTGTAAAACTTTCAACAGAAGTCATAACTTCTGTCAGATAATAATCTGACAGTCTTCTGTCAGATTTTCTGTCAAATCTGAGTATTTGTTGTACTGTGTGGTCAGCATAGTGTTTAAGAGAAACTAAAGCCCTAAAAGTAGGCGGTAGCAATGAAAATGTAGGAGTTTCATGTAAAAGACTTGGTGTTTAGAGTCTCTTGAAAGATTTTGGAACCTCTGAGTCCCTGGATATATTTCAGAAAAAATATGGGCCATACAGAGTATGCTTCATTCCTATAAATATTTGTGTTTCAAACCCCTCGTCTGAGGCCTCGAGAGGCCACATCACCAAGTACCATCCTGGGTCAATTGGAGAAACTTCTTTCTTTCCCAGGAGACTTCACCAGGCAAACGTGGGCAAAACATGCTCGTGTTCAGACCTTCAGTCTCCTTGCTCCCAGCAACTGAATTCGTGGTGTTTCTCAGAGGATAAAAGATCCACTATATGAAAATATGGTGCCTGAGAACAGAGCGTCTGACTCATCGTAGATGCTGAGAAAGGACGGCCACGACAATGACTATTGAGAATCTGTGTCCATTGATAGTTACTTGGAAATAAAGGAAGGAAAAAATACATCCTTCTCATAGGAGACAGAACAGTGTTGAGGTGCTGTTTCATCTATGTCATGCTGACATTAGTGATGGCCTTTAAATGTCACCACTTGGTCAGTCAGGGGCTGGTTCCCAGGGATTGTGAGCTGGGACCGTCACCGTCAAAGAAGGGCTGACCACGAGGAAAGCAGCAAAAGAAATCTCCACCTGTCTCCACTGCATTTAAACTAGTTGACGTCTCCAGAGAAACATCTCACTGTAAAAGCTGAAGTAGCTTGAGTTAAAAATAACGTACCACCTGTTTACATTCTCCTTTTAGTGAGGTGATTTAATATGTTTTATTACTTACCTAGAGTGTGCTAGAAGATGATATATTAGAAGAATCTTCTGATTCACAGCAATTTTCTTATATAATGATAATGGTGGGCATATCCTAACAACCATTATTATTATTATTTTTTTTTTTTTTTGAGACAAGGTCTCGCTTTGTAGTTCAGGCTGGCCCTGAGCTCAGCCTCAAACTCATCACAGCAATCCTCCTGCCTCTGCCTCCTGAGTGCTGGGATTACAGGTGTGAGCCACCACGCCCGGCACTGTGGTATGTGGTACTGGTTCTGCTGGGTGTGAGTCTCCACACCCAGTATAGGTATATGGTTACCGGGGATTGAACCCGGCTCCTTGCGCTTGCAAGACAGGCGCCAGAACCACTGAGCTAAATCCCTGGCCCAACCATTATTATTCTTAAGTTGGAATTTCATGACTCACTATTATTTGGAAAAGAATAAAAATAATCAAAAATAGAATTTATAAATCAGAGCTATGAGTAAAATTCAAATATTAGATCTATAAATTATGTGATGACAAACTTTAGAGCTCTGATTTATAAGGTAAATAATCTATATGCCAAGTACAAATTAAATTGGCAAAGTCAAATCTTTTTGTTCCAGGTTTATTGTGTGATTTGTAAGCCTGTGTCTCTATTTGTACATATCTTATTTCTGTGTACTGGACTTGAATTTTGGAAATTTCAAGATTTCCTTGTTTCATAATCAATCATACACTTTACAAAATGTTTCTTAGAATGATCCCCAAAGAATGCTTATAGTTCCTAGGGTAGTTATTCCATTTAAATGGGAAAAATTTGTATATAACAAGTATTATCTAATTTGAGTTGCTTGAAGTATGACTTTATAAGTAAGAAAAATAATAGGGCTATTTCTTAAACTTGAATGAATTTATACATTAGAATCTTATCCTAGAGTAAGTATAATACACCCCTCTAAAAATACCTACTTCATTAGAAATCTCAAACATTTCTTCCCCTAATGTTTTGGTAATGGCACTGCTTCTCCTGGAGATTGTAAGAGAAAAAAAAAGAAATTACATCAGATTTTTTACAATTAGTTTATAGGATTGTCTAGCTGATAGGGAAGTAGATAATCATCTTGAGCTCTAGTTTTATATTCTAATTGTGTACCACATCAGCTGTGTAGTTTTAGTTCTTCCAGAGCTACCACTCCTCACTCATCCTCATCTGAATGCCAGCATTTCTGGCTTAAGGAACTTTCCTAAGTGAACTTAAGGACACTTTCAAGGTTACTCATGTAGTAGTGACTCCACCATGTAGACAAGATTCTCATAATAACTTGTGCTTTATAGAGTGGCTTCAGTTGCTCAAGAGATTTGAGGGTACTTGATAACAGGAATCATGCAATAATTCCTTTATAATCCATTGTCAGCATGGAAAGCACTCTACATGAAACAATTAGGTCTCTGTTGATGTAAACTGAGCTAGTTAGCCTGACACGCGCTCTTCTCCCATGTGTCTGCAGTCCCATGCGTCTCCTATGCAGTCATGATCAGTGAAAATCAGTTGAGCAACCAGAGCATATAAGACTATTCATAAGTCTTTCCTGGAGGTCTGTATATGTAAGAAATAAACTTCTGTGAGCTACACTCCTTACCCTTCTAGAAAAGGAGAGAAATTATGTTTGATGGAGGTTGTAAAACCAGACACATTTAGATTCAAGATCCCACTCAGGTGGTGTCCTCTCAGTGTGAGACGGCGCTGGTGCCCGACACTGCTTTTGTCTCGGTCTTCTCATACAAGGGGTTCTTTCTCCCTCCAGACATTTTCTTCTGTGGCACACTATGCTTTCTTCTCTCCTGCATTATTTCATCTCCTGGTTGCATAATACATCTACCAACATCCTGAGGTTACTTTTTAGCACAATTTGTTGTTGTTGTTGTTTTTTATCTTGTTTCTCTTTTTCCTATGGTCTTATAGTTTGAAATATCATCTCAAATTTCATTTATTAGTGAACTGAGTGGAATTTACTGATGCTGTAGGTTTTTCCCACAAGAGAAACTAGGCAATATTTAACTTTCAGTGTCTGGAATTCCATTTAACATCATGATTCTAAGTTCTATTCTTTTTCTTGCCCATGATTTGATTTAATTCTTCTTTATGAATGAATATTGTTGCATATCTTAAGGGACTATTTTTCATTTCAGTTATTTTTGTGGGAAATTCTGTAAAATATCTCACCATATCTGGTAATAATTTTTCATAATGGATATTATTATTCCCCTTTTTTTGTATACCCAGGTCACTAATGTTACAGTCCTTGGTACTGACTTCTATCTTATGGCACCAAAGTCTAGGTTTATTTCAAAATACATTATTTGAGTCTTTACTGATCAAAGACTAGGAAAACAAAAACCCTGTTGATCAATAATTCTGGTATGCATATGACAATCAATATTTCTCATCAGTAAATACTACTTCCTTTAATTAGTAAAGAGAAAACTAAAACTCAGAAATTCAGTAACTTTCTTAGATCACACAGCAGTGTGTTCTAAATGTGAGAGAGCAGAAGAGCGAGTTTCCTCTATGTTTCTGATTCTGCATTTGAGGGCTTGCCACATCTAAGGTTCCCAAATGTTTCTCGCGGTCTCCAGGATGAACCAATCCCCTTACCTCTCTGAGCAGAAACAATAATCATTCCCATCTCTTTCCATGTGATTTCTTTCCTTTAGAATATTTCCCAGGTTAACAGTAAGCCAATAATTGTTCCCTGAGAAATAACTATTTTCAACAAGTTATAGTCATTTTCTTTTCTAATAGTATAGTTATTTCTTTCAGGAATCTATCTCTATTTGTTTAAAAAAAAAGAAACATAGGAAATTAGGATGAGTTAAATGATTTTCTCTGAATGAAGAGAACATAATACTTCGGCTTGCTTTCCTATCAGTCTGACCTCACAGACTTTTATCATAAATACAATCTTATTTTCTTAAAAAGGAAAACAAAACTCTGAATAAAAAATGTGGAATAACAGAAATGATGGGATTTTTAGTATTATCATTGACTTTCAATGGAAATGGTGTTACCCATGGGGGCAAAAAATAGTGTTGAGTGGGTTCAAAGAATTTTAGCCATCATAATGGTTTGTAGTTTTCCAGTGCACTCAGAGTACACAAAAATAGCGACCATATATCTATGGCATTAAACTGTCATGGTAGGAGAGTAGATGACTGGGAAAAAAAAATATATATATATATCTAAAAAGACTCCTGGGAAAAGAGTGATGGTTTTCAAAAGGAAATTGAGCAGAAATAATGTGTTCCAGGAATGTAGGATCATGTTTTAGCTGCAAAATATTCACATGAAGAATATCAAACCACAAAATGAACCCAAGGAGTTAGGAGTGGTTTAAAAAAAAAAGTATTCAAACTGTGTCATTAGGGTGCTTATTATGGAATATCTTTGACAAAAAGCTCAAGGTATAACATTAAAATATTTCCCAGTACAGAAAATTTTGTGAATTGTTAAAAATATGTTCTTAGTATGCTTTTTTTTTTTTTTTTTTTTTTTTTGTGATAAACCTTAACTTCCACAGAGAACAATACATAGTGAAAAGGGAAAATGACATGACATATGTTTTCTCTAGTTATATATTCATTATTTTAATTAACTTTTTAGAAAGAAGAGAGCTCAGGGTCAATATCCCGTGAGATTGTTTGCATCAGATTTTTTCTTGCTAACACAGAGTTGATATTCTAGTTGACAGGTGAGGTTCCTGACACAGTTAATGAAAAATTATTAAATTTCTACTGCATTAGTCTACACTAGCTAGGATATTAGAAATACAATGTCAAGAGAGTATAGCTCCTGCTATCAAGAAGTTTATGTCCAGTCAGGCTTCTCCTCTGCAATCCCCACGTGCTGGGAGATGGAGGCAGGAGGGTCACATATTTGAGTCCAACCTGGGCAACTTAACAATTTAGCAAGAATACTAGAGAAAAAAAAAAGACTAAAATGGCTTGGAATGGAGCTCAGTGTGAAAGCTCTGGGTTCAATGGCCAATAAGAAAGAAAGAAAGAAAGAAAGAAAGCAAAAGGGATAACTTCAAGGTGTAGCCAATTATTTTGGTAAACCTGATTGGTGGAGCTCAATAACAGGGCTCTCAAATATACAGTTCCATTTATGTCAAAAGCAATTTCCACAGCAAAGTTTTTCTCTGCTTTATTTTTTTTTTTACCATTATGAACATGATTTAAAAATCATCTCTACAGGAAATGTTGCCTGAATCCTTCCCCCTAAGGCTTATTTAGACATCCCTGTAAGTCTTACAGTTACACATTTTATATATATTTCACAAAGACAGAACCTACTCTTGTTTTGGAATTGGTACAGTGACTAGTTGTGCTGGGAATTAAATGAGCACCTGGACACTGTGCTGCTGGTTGGTTGATAGCCATCTGGAATCAACTCAGTGAGTGCAGTGGGAGCCCTACCTGCATCAGGCTCTATATTCAGGAAACCAGATTCACACCAGAATCCTGGGATTTATTCCCAGAGTCTTTATGAATTAGCTGGAATTACGGCCATACGCAAAGAAGAGAAAGAGCATTTCACAGCCAGAAAGTGGTCAATCTGTGTAATAATTCAAAATTTACAAAGATTTTCATAGCCAGTATCACATCTGGGTCAGGTAATAAGGTGTTAAACAATTTAATTAATGATTGACTCTCATTTTCTGAAGAAATAGTCCAAAGCTGAGGGAGGCTATCTGTCCTGGCTTTGACCATGGAGGGGAGAAACAGCACATGTTGTCCAGCTCAGTAATTCACCCAGAAAGTGTCTGGACCCAAAGCCAAGAAGTAAGGCCTACCATGGAGGGAGGAGTATTTCTGAGCCTGGAAAAAAACTCAATCTGTCACTGGATTTGTACAGTTCTCCTGCACAAAAGACATTCATTTTAAGTGTGTCCCAGGGTGTCAACAGGTAATATATAACTGATCAAGTATTTTGAGAGTAAAGTGACTAAATATCATCCTAAAGGAAGGGTTAGCATCAGAGAATTATCGTTCTTCAGCTTCCCTTGACAAGGGGTATAAATCAGCAACAGGATGTGTCCATCTTGCTTGGGGAAATTGCAGCTTTGTAAATAAAAACACTAATCTGTGCTGCTGCTACTGCTGCTGCCCAGCCTTCACTGCCAGCTCACCTATCAGCCCTGGGGAATTTTCCTGTTGCTAGGTGATGAAGGTCTCATTCTTTTAAAGAAAATTTTGACAAAAGTAAAGGAAATTTTGGCTAAAGTATCAACAGGACCAGAATCAAAAAGGGAAAGATTAAGATTTTACTTGGGACATTGAATTTCACCTAGGATGAAATTTGAAATCACTGAGGGATTTTAATCAGGAAAATGATACAATGAGTTTTCTGTAAAGTAGGGCTTCCAGAAGGCAAATTACCAGAAAATACATGGAGCCTTTTACTCTCTTGAGGTGCCTAGCAACATCATCTGCCAAAAGAGTTATCTTTTTCAATTTGTTACTGGTTCACATACATGATACATAATAATTACATTTTTATAGGGAAATTGGTGTATATACACAACATGGTAGTCACATTCAATCTCTTTACCCTCCACCTTCTTGCTCCTCCTGATCTCGTCCTCCACATCAAAACAAAACAGAACAAAACAAAACAAGTAGCAACAACTTCCTCTTTGTTTCCTACCATCTCTTCTTTACTCTTTTATTTACTGATATTGTAGGATTTTCACACAACAGAAACCAGGCGATATTTAACTTGCTGCATCTGGCATGCCATTTAACATCTTGATTCTAAGTTCTATCCTTTCTCTTTCTGATGATCTGATTTAATTCTTCTTTATGAATTAATACTGTTGCATATCTTAATATTTACCTTATATTGGCTTCACAGAAATAAGCCACTTTCCCCATATAAAAATGCCTCCCATTTAATGGAGCGACTTTATGTCACAGGCACTGTAGTTAATTAATGATGCTTTACATGCACTTACTTTGTGAAACCTTATAGCATTTCCTTAGGATTGATAGTATAACTCTCATTTAATAGAATTTCTTGAAAGAAAAAAAAGAAAGAATAATTTGTCCAAAGCCACAAAAACAAAAACTAACTAAGCTCGGGATTAAACCTAAGCATGTTAAAGTTGTGTGCTCTCTTTCCTCTTTTAATGCACTTTAGTATCACCTAACTCAATTAGATGCACAAAATTTCCATGAATATGATACCTACACCCACTATGTAGCCTGGTTTTATTTCTGTAAAATAACAATGATACAGAATGTTTATAGACTTTTCTTGAATTTGACTTCTCTTAAGAAACCACTGTTTGAGAAAGAAGAACATTAAAGGTTAGATGATGGGCAACAGATGTAGTTACACACAGGTGGCCTGTGTACACATTTTCCTTTATCTCTCCTGTTACCACTAAGCAATAAATTATCTCCCCATGTTACTGTTTGCAGTAGGTCAGAGGCAGCCATGCCTCAGAGTTTCTGACCTTGGGATGTAAAAACAGGCAGTGATTTGATTTTAGAAGGAGCAATGCTTCTTTCTGACATTCAGCTGCAGTAGGAGGAAGGCCCTGGTCTGTCAGTAGCCTTTGGTGTGGCTGTATTTAGCACTATTTGCAGGTTCCCCATGACACAATGCAGTGCCTTCTATCACTGCCCGCTCTGAGTATGAGAGAACTGGAAGTCAGAGGTGGAAACAACATATTTACAAATAGTTCTGCCCTCTCCAACTTTACTACAGTTATATGCAGTGGATGTGCTGTTCTGAGGATTAACAAATAAACTGATATAAAAGTGTTTTTAAGAGATATTGAGGTATTATCCAAGACTAACATGAGAAATAAATTAGACCTTTTACATGTGAATTTCTATTTTGTCCAAAGATCACAGTAAGAATGATACATATTGATACTTACTCTGATCGTGAAGAAGGGCTTAATATAGCATACATGTGTGTGTTTCACTACATCGGAGACTCCTCTTTCAGTTTAAATGAGATCAAATCACCAAAGACTTAAATTTCAGTTCAGACTTTATCACTTTGTTTCTTAGTAAAATCTATGCTTGTGTTATAGTTGCCTCATCTCTAGTTTGAATATCTTAGAACTGCCATATTTGATAGGACTTTTATGATAATTAATTAGTGTTTCCAATAGAAAATCTTATAATGCTGTATTTCCTTCCTAGGATATTGTGAACAGACTTAGAATCTAATGTAGGTTTAAAAAGGGATATATCTATGCCTTTAATTTTAGGGAAATATTTTCTGGCTCTTAAAAAAAAAAGGATCAAGTCCTTTCACTTGGCCATTCAAAGTCAAGCCACGGGGTGGACTTCTGCTCCCCTCTGAGCACACTGACAGTGGTCACAGATGGCATTCATGGACCACGAGGCAGCTCATAGGGGCATGGCGGTGACCATGATTAACCCAAACATGGCTGGCTGTGAGGCATCAGGCTTCCTCCGGAGATGGTGGCCCAGGACAGTCACCACAGCTGTAGACTTCACAGAACATTAGCTTCAGAAGTAGTTTTCGAGGTCACATAGCCCATCTTTCTCACAAGCTGGCTTCAGAGCTCTTACCCTTCTGCTCAGAACAGTACTTTCCACAATCCCGTCTTAGGCAAGAGCTCTCCAATCCTTCGGGTGACACTTAACAGGAGAGACACAGTTCGGACTATATGAAATCAGTGAATGAGGCCCCTTTTAAATTTTCTTCTTTATCAGCCTTTGTCCTGTCAAACTGACTTTTTACTCTGGTTTCATAATTCCAGGGTTTTGAGATTCTGACTATAATTCTTCTTTAGTCTTGGGTAAACATTTACTTATGCAGTTTTTGGAGATTCTATCCCAATCACAGTACTGAAAAATGGACTGTGCCTGGCATACATCACACACAAGGCAAAAGGAGCTGAAAAAGTTAGAGGAAATGCCTTGTTAATAATCTACTTATGATATATTTTCTAATAATGACCGAAGAGAATATATTTATGTTAGAGCCCCTGTACAGAAGGATTTTCTTGGCATATGAATTTTTATGTATAGCTGCTTATTTCCTCACCTTCCTTTAGCAAGGTGAAGATACAGAGAAGTTTAATTTAGGAAGTATGGGCAAGTGGTATTCCAGTTATCTTTGGATCCACTATTAAAGTAGATATCTACAAATAATATCACCTAAAGAAAATAATGTCATTTTCATACAATTGTGGTTAAAATCAGCAAATTTTGCTTGCCATTGATTTTTGTAAATCAGTTCCATATGCTTCTCATTCCTTCTGGCTGCTTTTACTCTATGGTGAAGCAGATTAACAGGTACAGAAAATGCCTGGCTTAGAGAGCCAACCTGTATGACCTTCACAGGCAGTTTGCCAACACTGTAGCAACAAACAGGAAACATATAAGAACCAAACTAGGTAGGGCTTCTGTCTAACTTTGATCTGTTAATAGAATTCCTTTTGAAATATCAGAAACATGAAGGAACTTACTAAGTTTACTAAAATTCTGTGAAACTCTTTTTCTGGGTTAAGAACTTGCTAACATTATTTTACCTGAACTGATAATTTCAAAAGATATAGGCAATAACAAAAAGCAAAATCAATCCCTTTCACAGTAGCATTCAAAAAATGAAATATCTAGGAATCAATCTAACAAAGGAAGTGAAAGACCTCTACTCTGAAAACTATAGCATTCTGAAAAAGGAGACAGAAGAAGGTATTAGAAAATGGAAAGACATGCCTTGCTCCTGGGTAGGAAGAACCAATATTGTCAAAATGGCTATACTCCCAAAACTACTATATAGATTCAACACAATCCTGATTGAAATCCCAACAACATATTTCACAGATCTAAAGAAAAAAAAATCCAATCTTTCATCTGGAACCACAAAAGAACTAGAATATCAAAAGCAGTTCTAAGCAACAGGGACATGATGGGTGGTATTACAATCCCGAGCCTGAAACTATACTATAAAGCCACCATGATAAAAACAACAACAACAACAACAACAACAACAACAAAAAACTGCATGGTACTGGCAAAGTAACAGACCCAATGATCAATGGAGTAGACTAGAAGATCCAGAAACTACTCCAGATACACTGAGCCACCTCATGTTTGACAAAGGAGCCAATAATCCTCAGTGGAGGAAAGATAGCCTCTTTAACAAATGGTACTAGAAAAACTGGGCTTTAACCTGCCAAAGACAAAAGCTAGAACAGGCAATTTCACCGTGTTCCAAGCTAAAATGAAAGTGGATAAGAGACCTAACACATTAAAACAGACCTGTTGCAAAATAGGTTAGGTAAAACTCTTGAAGACATTGGCTTAGGGAAATACTTCTTGAACAAAACCTCTGTAGCACAAGAATTGGCAGCAGAAATCAACAAATGGAATCTCATTCTTTTAAAAAAGCTTCTGCACAGCAAAGGAAACCACCAACAGAGCGAAAAGGCAACCAACAATGTGGGAAAAAATCTTTATCTGTTCCTCAGACAAAGGGATACTATCTAGAATATATAAAGAGCTATAAAAAAAACCAGCCCACCCAAATTTAAAGACCCAATTCAAAAATGGGCATCTGAAATGAACATATACATTTCAGAGGCAGAAATAAGAGCAGCTAAGAAGTATATGAAGAAATGCTCAACATTATTGTTCATTAGAGAGATGCAGATGAAAACAACTCTGAGATTTCATCTCACTCCACAAAGAAATGGCTGCCATTTCAGAATTAGCCAGCAACAAATGTTGACGAGGCTGTGGAGAAAAGGGAACACGCCTTCACTGTTGTGGAAATGTAGACTCGTACAACCTCTGTGGAAATCAGTGTGGAGATTCCTTAAAAAGCTAGGATTGGAGGTCCCATTTGACCCAGCCATTTCTCTGCTAGGTGTATATACAAAGGAATCAAAAGATTCATTTCACAGCAATATATGTGCACCCATGCTTATAGCATCTCACTTTGTGATTGCTAAATCTTAGAAATAATCCAAATGCCCATCAACTGGAGATTGGATAGAGAAGATGTGGTTCTTCTATAGAATGGAGTATTACTCTGCCATTAAAAATGATAAGATGGAGTCATTCATACTCAAATGGATATACCTTGAGGATATCCTCATAAGCGAAATAAACAGGGCACAGATGTGTAAATATCATATCTTTTCTCTTGTATGAGAAAATGAAGTTGATTTGTAGTATGTATAGTTGATATTGTGAAATAGAAAATATTTAAAAGAGAAGAGACTGTAGGGGTAAAATATGATGGGAAAATGAATATGGTAATAATAAAGAAAAAAGAAAACAAATTATGTATATAGGGGTGGGGGGTTGCAGGGTGGGGGGGAGGGGAAAAGTGAGAATCAAGTTGTGTCATATTCTGGTGTAAACCCTCAATGTTGAATGTTATGATGATGTGTATTCATAATGTACCAATAAAGATTTAAGAAAAAACAAACAAAAAATAAACAACAACATGATAAAACCTCTCAAGAACAAAAAACAAGCAAACAAAATCCCATGACACTGAAACAAAACCATACCCTTGATCTTTCAGAAAAAAACATCAAGGATAGATCTTTACTCTTCTGCTTGTTCGTGGAAAAATCGAACAAAAAGATGAACAAGGATAGTGTGGAAGTATCCTGATTACACCAAAGTGGCCTTTGATAGTAGCTCATTTAGAATTTGAAATTGTGGGCCTAGAAATATTTTTCTAATGAGAATTGAATTGTTGAACCATTTCTATCATTCTAATGTAATAAATTTCCTTATGGAGAAAAACTGTTTTTGTTCCTTGTCTTTATTTTGTTCTGTCACTTCCACATGGAAGACACTTGGCATATGCTTATTGAACTGAACGAAATGAGTAGCACTTATCATGCAACAGAGCTGACTCAGGAAAATGTTACATGTATTCTAATCACTTGATTCCTGGCCAGCCTCTCCTGAAAGGATGCTGATACTCTTCCATCATCTTCCGCAGCAGATGGTCCAGGTGAAGAAGGTCTGGTCAATAACACGTGAGCAGGTGTTGGTTATGCAAACTCCAGCTATCTTTCTCCTCATCTGATGACAATGATAGTCATAACTTTCAGAGGCGTTTCTAGTCCTTTCTTCCTGGACGTGTAAATGATACCTGTTGCTAGGAAACTAATTTGGAAATATAAGGAAATTAGCTAATAGATTAAGAACACTGACCCAGAAAAGTTAAAGCAGTCTGAGCCTTCAGTGCAGTCCTGAATCAACCTATTTACCTATATCCAGACCTCATCCTGTGTTAGTGACATAAAGCACTGCTTTGTAAGGCCATAATAGTTCAAACATCTATTTGTTAAAAACAAAGTTATACTCAGTTTTATCACAAATCTTGGTGATAAAATCATCAGCTATGAAATTAACTAGATTTACCATTCTCCCAAACTATCCCTATAGAAATCTAGTTTCCCTATAGAAAGCTAGTTGTCACAAACTTAAAAAAAACATGATACTGTCAGGATATCTTTTTAAATAAAATAATAAAGATGAGAGACAAAATTTGTGATAGCTATATTGCAGAGGTTCAGGCTTCTGTGTATGTAATCTTATTAAATCTATACAGTGACATGCTAAAGTGCTACTATTAGCACATAGCATATACCAGGAGGTCAGGGAGGTCAAGTAACTTATTGAAAGGTGCAGACCTGAGAAGTAAAAAGGAGTACAATTCAAAGGAAGTATTGTATCACTCTAAAATTCATATTGATTCTGAAATGTCAGGTTGCTTTTCAAAGAAATGAGCTTTTGTTCTTTTCTCGATTATCTAAGAACTACCAGAGAAGCAAACTCAAATAAAACATTCCCTGTGAGGAAAAATCACACTCATCGCCAGATAAAGGCTTCTCAATGCAGAAGACTCAAGCTTCACATCTCAAATTTGACTGGTATTGCCAAACAAAGGCATTTATTTCTTTACAGTAGCAATCTCATAATTCAGTGAGTCATCCAGACCAAGCAATACTTGATGGACAGCATTGAAGATAGAGAGCCTTTTGTAATTTATCATTTTTACATGTACACAGAGGATGAAACAATCAATTGTGTCAACTTAAATTGAATAATTATGCTGCCACAGACTCAGGGATTTCACCAGTAAAGTCCTGCCCTGAAGCTTTAACTTACCATGCTCATTGTGGTTCTGTTTGGAGAGCTGGACTTCAGACGCCAGTCATGTGTAGTTAAAGTCAACAGGGTAGAACACTTATGCAATGAGTGTCCTTCTAACCCCTTCTCTCTCTTTTTCTCTTTCCTCATCCCATGAGGACAAAGAGAGAATTAAGACACCTATAAGCCAGGACAAGAGGCATTACCATAGTTCAGTTGTGGTGGCAAACTTGGTCTTGAACTTAAACTCCAACACTGTGAGAAATAAACTTGTTTAAAGGATCTCATCTTGGCTCTTTTGTTACAGCAGTCTACACTGAGAGACATTCTTCTACTTTCTTTTTTTAAAGTAAAGATAAGAAAGAAAAAGGAACCAAAATCATGATGTATGTTCTTAAGGGTAAGTCGCTCCCCTTATTTCTTTTTTGGAGGGCCAGTTATGAATCCATATTTCAAAGAGTGATTTAGACAGAAAAGAGAAACAAATGCAGGATTATGGAAACAGTGACTGGAACAGCCTTCCCTAGAAGCAGTCAGCATCTCCCTGCTGTCTGCTTATTGCCGCCTTGTTGCCTCATGCATGCTTCTCCACAGGCCCTGCACTGTGATTGATCTCCCTGGTTCAGTGCCTTAGTGATGTCATATGGCAGACTTCTGGATGCCACCAACATCAGAGAAAGAAAACTCTTTTGATGGCAAAATATACCCATGTTTAACCTCCACCACAGAGTGGTGGTGGAAGGGAGAATAAAAAGACAAGGGTTTTCATTTTTACAAAACAAAAGGTAGCACTTCTGGTAGAAAGATGGTTAATATTACATTCTAATGCTATGTTTTTCTTTTTATCTTTTTTCATTCAAAATTGAACAGAGGAGTATGGTTTACCTGATTTTTATTTTTAAGATAATGAAATAATCATGAGCCTTCAAATGAGCAACACTGGGATACCTGTAATGAGTGGGTATATTTGACCATGTTACTGCAGTAATCACTAAAACTAAACCAAACTTTCTTTGCAGTAGTAAGGATTTCTAAGGATGAGATTCGCTATCCAACAACTCCAACTTGAACGTGTCCAAGTGGATAAAGTTATTATATTCAATTTAAATACAAGAAAATTGAACCAATAGGAAGCTGTGTTTCTCAGCTCTGGTTATGTCTCTAGTACTTCATGTATTCAGGCTACAACCAAGTCTGGGCTCCAATTCTCATGCTGTTTTTGGTTTGCTATATTCTCTTATAATAGTGGTTTTGATGACTGTAGAAGCAACTATGATAATAAGAAACACGAATCAGGACAATCTGTCTGAGTAAACTGAAATGCATAACATATAAATGAAAGAATGTGGAGAGCTTACTGGACTCCAGGCCCATGCTGGAAGAGCACCCAGGGACTGAGATTAGCAGTGGGTGGCTCGGGGAAATGGCGACTGTGCCACCGAATCTGTGCCAGGGTTGGAGCTTACTGGCCTCCAGGCCCACACCGGAAGAGCGCCCAGGGACTGAGTTTAGCAGCAGGTGGCTCGGGAAACGGTGACTGCGGCACCAAATCTGCATAACCAAATCTGCGCCGGGGTTAGAGCTTACTGGCTTCAAGGCCCATGCTGGCAGAGCACCCAGGAACTAGGGTTAGCAGGTCAGAGTCTGACTTTCTCCACAGCAACTGCAGAAGCACATCCAGTCACCTTGTATTGGTGAGTAGGTGGGCCTGTTGGAGCATCAGCCCCTACCATTGCAGCTGCACAGGGCCTACAGCCTACTGGCCTCCAGGCCGACTGCACAAGTGAGCCGAGAGACTCTGTACTGGTAATCAGGCGGGCCCATTGGAACCTTAGGCAGTGCCATTGTACAAGTTCAGGAGCCAGAGCCTTCCTGCCTCTAAAGCAGACAGGAGAAGGTGTTCTGACTGTATTGATTGAGTGCGTCATATGGTGTGCCAGAACTGAAAGTTTTTCTTTAGGTCCCAATACAGACTACAAAGAACAACCCAGGGAACACTGCTATTTTAAAGTTCCTAACTATTAGGAGGAAAGTGACTTGCAACAAACAGTGCCAGAAAACAGGGCAGGTCAGAGATGAGGAAACACTCAAAGTCTAAGATACAAAGATCCTCTCCTCCAGGTAACACAGGGGGAAGGAAAATAGAGAAGTGCGAAGCCCAGTCTCCAGGGTCCTCGGAAATGGTAACCAAAGCATATCTAGTAAAATGGAAATCAGAACTGATCTCTGAGATGAAAGCAGAGATATTGGACACTGTCAAAATGATGATTAATAAAGCTAAAGAGGAAATCATGGAGTTGATAGAATCCAAGATAGCAAAAGCAATGGAACCTTTTAAACACCTACAAGCAGAAGTCCAGGAAATTAAGAAAGTAAATGAAAGTTTGCATAATAGAATGAATTTGGCAGAAGACCTAATTTCAGACCTAGAAGACAAGATCTCAACCAATGAACTGAAAAGGCATAATCTACGGAAAAAAGCAAGTGGTAAGGAAAAGTCAATCCAACAGGTCCTAGATGATTCAAAGAAGAATTAACATAAGATTGACTGGAGTCACTGAGGAAGCAGGAGACAATGCTAACGACATAAAAAAGCTCTTCACAGAGATAATGGCAGAAAACTTCACAGAAAAAGGTAAAGAATTGGACATACAAATATATGAAGCATACAGAACGCCACATGCCTGTGACATGAAAGAATCTACACCTAGGCATATAATCATAAAAGTCCCAGACATCCAAAAAAAAGAATGAAATACTGAAAGCAGCCAGAGAAAAGAAAACAGTCACATTCCAAGGGAAGCCCGTCAGGATCACAGCGGACTTCTCAACTCAAACACTCAATGCAAGAAGAGCCTGGAGTGAAGTCTTCCAAGGCCTAAAGGAAAACAACTTCCAACCCAGACTGATGTATCCTGCAAAATTATCCTTCAAAATTGATGGGGAAATAAGATACTTTCATGACAAAGAACAGCTGAAAAATTTCACAAATATGAAATCTGTGCTGCAAAACATTTGAAAGAATACCTTGGAGAGAAATAAGGAAAATTACAAATCCATGAGACCTAACCTAGTCAACCCATGGAACCAAACAAGAAACTGATGGGAAAAGGGCAAAAGTAGAATAACACAGCCAAGAATAGGAAAACATGGCAGCACTAAATTTTCTTATATCAGTCATAACCATTAATATCAATGGACTCAACACACCAATTAAGAGATACAGACTGGCAGAGTGGATCAAAAAGCAAGATCCTACAATCTGCTGCATACAAGAAACATACCTAATTCAGAAAGACACCCATGGACTAAAAATAAAGGGATGGAAAACAATACTCCATGCCACAGGAAACAGAAAGAAAACAGAAGTGGCAATTTCATTTGCAGACAAAATAGACTTCAAGCCAAATATGATAAAGAGAGATAAAGATGGACACTATCTTTTAGTTCAGGGAAAAAACCAAGAGACAGAAATCACAATCTTAAATATCTATGGTCCAAATTCTAATGCACCCAACTATATAAAACAAACATTAACGGACTTGAAAAACCAGATAAACTCCAATACAATAATAGTAGGGCACCTCGATACCCCACTGTCACAAAGAGACAGATCGACTGGACAAAAAGTCACTAAGGAAATCCTTGAGCTCAACCAGACTCTTCAGCAAATGGACTTAATAGATGCCTACAGAGTATTTCACCCCACAAAGTCAGAATATACTTTCTTCTCAGCTGCTCATGGATCATTCTCCAAAACAGACCATGTGCTCGTTCATAGAACAGGTTTAAGCAAATATAAAGGGATTGAAGTTATCCCTTGCATACTGTCAGACCATAGTGCCCTGAAATTGGAGCTGAATAGCAAAGGAAAGCCCAGGATCTTCACAAACACATGGAAACTGAACAACATTCTGCTGACCAACCAATGGGTCATAGAAGAAATTAGAGAAGAAATTGAGCAGTTCTTACAACTAAACGATAACCCCAGTACAACATATAGAAATTTATGGGACACAATGA
>PVIR01000573.1:0-167926 GCA_004026965.1 Petromus typicus
GCTGAGCTCAGGGCCAGAACTACAAAAGTGAGACCCTGTCTCAAAAAAAAGTATTTTGATAATGGTTTGATTGTGGCTCAAGGAAGATACAAATTGTGCATGGTTGTTACATCTTCTCAGTGTCTCTTAATCTACAGAACCTCGCACTTTGTGTCCCTCCCTTTCTGGGGTATGTCTTACCATCATTCCTTTGTTGAAGAAAATGAATCAGTCCTGTGCAGAATGCTCCCCTTCTGGGTTTGTCTGTTTCCTCATTTAATTTTTCTTGATTCCTTTTACTCCAGAAAATGGGAAGTTAGCTCTAAAGGCTTGACTGTGTTGGGAGTCGACACTTTGGCAAGAACAGCACAGGTCATAACGTCCTTGGCGTTGTCCTGTCAGAGAAACCGAATGTCTCGCTGTCCCGTTCTTGGTGGTATGAGCATTCGTCGGTGGGTTCAAAAGCTGAGAACTTTCTCTTGCCCTTGTAAAGTTTTGTCTCCCCTGAGCCAGATATTCACTAGGTAATGGTTATTTCCATTATCAACTCCACCTGCTCCTGACTGTCCAACACAAGACTTCACCAGTATTGAGATGTCACTACTTCCCAAAGCTCTCATCAGAGGAGAGTGAAGTTGCTGTGGCTCTGGGGACATGTCCTCATGGGAAAAGAGAGAGTGGGCCTGTGACTCGTCATTCAGCTTCTGTAGAATGTTGCTTATTCAGAAAGTGGAGGTCGGTGTTTATCTCAAAAGAATTGAGTCAGAAGAGTAGGGAGTGGGGTGGGACTAGTAGTAATAACTTTCTATAAATGTATATTGAGCCCAGGATTTTCAGTAAAATATAATCTTTGAAAACTGTGTACAAACTCAGTGTCCTTTATCCAAAATGCTTCGGACCAGAAACATTTTGGATTTGAGGCTTTTTTCTCACATTCTGGAATATTTGCATATACATGATGATACGTCCTGGGAAAGGCACCAAGTCTAAGCATAAATTTCACTTATGTTTCAAACATACCATATATATATACATATATATGTATATGTAAATATATATTTATATATGTATATATGTATATACACATATATACATATATACATATATACACACATACATGTATACATATATGTATATATGTATATATGTACACCCACATATATACATATATACACATACATGTATACATATATATGTATATATGTATATATGTATACACACATATATATATATATGTATATATATCCATCCTGAAGGTAATTTGAGACAGTAGCTTTAGCAACTTGAGTTTGACTTGTGATGGGAGGACAGGTGCGGAATTTCCACTTGTAGCGTCATGTCAGTGCTCACAACGTTTCAGAGTTTAGAGCATTTCAGATTTGGCTCGTGGGATTAGAATTGCTCACTCTGATGGCAGGAGGGCCCTCTCTTCTCCTGCCTTTCATGGTCCCGTGGAGATTTGCTTTTGCTCAGGATGTGGGGTGCTGACTGAAGCTGCTGTTGGGACACAGGGCTGCGGAGCCAGCCTGCCTGGGAGTGGAGCAGCAGCTGCTCCCCGCCGACTCCCTGTGAGAAGTCGGAGCCGCGCTGCCGCCCACCCCACCCTGTTCCAGCAGCTGTGGGTAACTGGAGTCAGTTCTCAGTGGGAGACTTTTGTTCATGGTGAGGCTGGACAGGTTGTGACATGTGGCCTAAAGCCCCTGACTGGTGCCAGAAACTGGAGCAGAAGGGTCTGGGAAAGGCCTTGCTGAGCCGCAGTGGGCACAGATGACCAGGGTGTTGTAAATACACAGGGACCTATGATGGCGCCCCTGGGCCGATGGTGTCCAACTACTAGAAAGGCCCCTTGCACATGCTGCCTGCAGCTTTGTACCGTCCCATGCCGCTGAACCCCTCCCTGCCATGCTGTCCCAGGAGCTGTGTGCTCGGTGTCAGCCATACTGAACTGAGCAGTCATTTCTAGATGGAGGTGCCAGGCGACAGCGTGGGGCAGGAGGAGGTTAGGGCTGCAGAGGTTTATAGTACTTCACGACGGCGTCCCGTGGTTCTTACTCTGTTCAGCAAATGTTTATTGGTGGGTTGGACTGTTCTTTGCACTGCTTGAATTTGCAGTGAGATTATGACCGGAGGAAGTGTAGGGATGTTCTCTCGCTCGGTGCACTGGCAGAAAGGTTGCCAGGGAACCTCCGGATTGAGTCTCCTGACCTGGTTGCTATAGTAGCTTAAGCAGGTTAGAGGTAATGTTTTGGACAAGACAAACTAGAAAGCGAGTCAGGAGGCAAAGTTTACAGAAGGTAAGTTAGAGAGTAAACTTGGAGTGGCACTAAACCCCATTGTGGGACATCAGTGTCCACACTGTTGCGTCAGTCTGTTGCCTCTGCGCCCGCCGCCCAGGCAGAGAGGCACCTCACTGGACGACCTTCTTCCCGGCCCATCGGAGACCGGTGCTTTGCTGCTCCTCACTTTCCCGGGAGCAGAGAGGGGGAGGGACGCTGGTCACTCTGTCAGGGGCTGAGAAGGGGGAGAAGACTATCTCCTTCTCATGGGACCGTGCAAAGCTGACACAAGACCCAGCCTGCCTGGCCGGGGCACTGTGGCCTCTATCCTTGCTCCCTTGGTGCCTTACTGCCCTGGTGACTCACTGAGCTTCCGAGGCCTAAAGTTTTACTCATAACAGTTGGTTCCCGGGATGCAGGGAAAGGTGGAGCTGTCATTCACACCTGCAGTGTTGTGAATCCCTGTGAAGCAGGCGTCCTCCGGGAGCAGGTCTGTGCGAGCAGATGAGCTTCCCAGTTCTGAGCAGTGCAATGCGATGTCCAGGGTCCTGTCTGACCTCAGGTACGCCCTAGGGAGTGAGGTAGCACAAGCTCACTGGTAAAGTTACCTCTGAAGATGGGAGTGCCCGGCTGGTAAACAAGCAGGTAGATGATAGGCAGTGGGTTGCACTGGACAAAGAGTCAGTTGAGCCAGGGAAGTCCCACCTCTGTCTTGACAAGGGTTCTGGTAGCTCAAGAGGAGGCCTTCTTTGGGGCTTGCAGGAGAACTGTGGACAAGTGGACAAGAAACTATGCCATGCTTTCCTGGGTGTGCTGATGGGGATAGAAGTCTAATTTTAGCCACATACTTACTTGTGATCTTCCATGACCTATGGCGGCCACTCCAAATGCACACATGACCGTGGCCTTGATCGTGGGGTCAGATCCTCTTGCCTCAGAGCCCTTCCGGTATCAGCCTGATCGTCATTTCAGTAGCTCCTCATTTGACTGGCTCCCCCACAAGTTCCCAGCATGTGCTCAGTTCTTTAGTCACACTGGTGTCTTTATTGTCAGGCTTTTGAAGAGCCAATGGGACAGTAATAGAAATAGAGGTGAATGTGCTCTAAGAGCCCCGGGTTAACTGGTTCTGGGCCTGGTGTGCACCTTCCTTTCTTGGATAATCATCTGTAGCTTTCTTTCCTGTGGTTTTTTCTTTCTCCTGTCACATCTGAGTTTCCCAGAGCTTCCTGCCTGAGTCCTTTTGCCCACCCTACCAATCTGGTGGATGAAGCACCGTCCAGTGGCAAGGGCTGGCATGGCCACAGGAGGCCGAAGAGGAAGACAGGCCCACTTTCATTTCTGAGCCTTCTTTCCTTGGGGTTTGGCTTCAAGGGCTTGACCCTTCCAAAAGCAGACAATCTGGACCTGTGTATTCAGACACACAGGTGTTTTTCCACATTCCCTGCAGAGCTGCGGCTGCCTCTGAGCTGCGGCTGCCGGAAGGGTGGCGTTTTAAAGCAGGATGGATTGCTGCTGAGTCGCTGCTCGCCTGCACCCAGGGCCATCCATCTTACCTTGAACGCTGGTTCTGCTGGTCGCCCGCTCGACGCATCTTTCTGGGGCAGACTTATTTACGGTGGTTCAGCTAAGTAATCTCACTCCCTGGCCCCACAGCCTGGCCTCTCTTGGCCACTCTTAAAAATAGCACAGGATGGAGAGTGGGATCTGGTTACCGCCTGCGCTCGGGGCCGGATCTCACTGTGTCTGCAGCTCTGCCTGTCCTCAGGCTGCTGGACAGGCCTATGGCTGTGGGAGTGGTACGTCTGTCTGTCCCTCTATCACTCACATCCACACAGCAGCAGTCCCTTCGGGGAAGTGGGGGAGAGTGACTCGAAAGTCGTCCAGCTCTTGCTCAGCCAGCTATAGGGAATCGCAGGCTGGAAGCAGCAGTAGGGATGAGCCCAGGCCTGGCCTGGTGGTGTGTTTGGGGTGCGGACTGGTTTTTCCTCCTTGTACTTCCCTTTCCTCCCAGTGGCAAAGCCTTTCCCCAGCTGGGGAATGTGCCCCTCCCCAGGAACCTTGTACTTCCCACCTGTTTCCCTAAAACCCAGGCAGTAGAGGTTGAGAAGCTGGACTGAGTGGTCTTCGGTCTGAGCCTCGCCGTCATTCCCTAGCCCACCCCGGGAGGCCTCGTCTGTGTCAGGCCCGGGCTTTCTCCTCTGAGCATGAGGGTGGATCCTGGCTGCTGTCTTCTACCAAAGTGGAGGGACTGATTGAGAAGAGACAGGCCTGGACTCTGAGCTGCACAGTCAGGGCGATGCCGGGGGCAGTGAGCCCCCCTTCTTGTGAGGCTGTGCCCGCCTCTTGTGTGGATGTGTGGAGTGGGTGTGCCATTGTGGCTCACCTCACAGAGCTGTCTGACTGGCTGTCCCCATGGCATGTGGCCGCCAGCCAGGCTCTGAGCCCACAGACTCAATCTGGGCCCTGTCCGACTCCAGGGCCACGTCTGAAGGAAGACACACATGAGGGAAGCTGGGCATTGTCCAAAGGCTCCATGAATTCAAGCCGCCTGGCCCACTTCACCCTCCAGTTCCTCCTTACGGACCCTCAGTCTTGGGAGTTCTTTCTCACTTTTAGAACACTGTGCCTGCTCTTTATTCATTTGTTTGCACTCTTGTCCTTTTCTTCCAGGCCCTTCACAAGCACCCCCAGGCTTCCTTTAGCAAAGACCTACGTCTTCCCTTTTCCTGACACCCAGCCCACCCAGCGTGGTCTCTCACAGTTGAGTGCCCAGTGTGCCTTATTATAAGGGCTCATCCCATTGTCTCTCACCCCTGGCGGAGTATAAGCTCCATGAGGACACAGCCCACCCTGTCTTACTTGGAACTACCTGGCACATGACCTAGAGCTTGATAAATATTGCAGTTAATTGGACAGTGGTGCTTTGGTCCACAAACTTGATCCTTTCCAGATTCTGGTCACAAATCAAGTAGGATGAGAACCAAATCAAGCGCAATGGTAAGTTCACTCTTGACCTATGGACACTGGATTCAGTTCTCGTCCAGTTCATTCTGTGATCAGAATCGTGGAGAGAATTGGGTTTGTGACTGAGATGCCACTGTGACTGAATGAAGGAAGGAAGGAAGGAGGTACTGGGTGAGGAGTGCTTGGCACCTGCTGTGGTTCACATCCAGATGTCCCTCTCAGCTTCCTGTACTTATAAGTGGGGTCTGGGGAGATGTCAGGATTGTGAGTACGTGATCCTCTTCAGTAGATTAGTCCACTGAGTTTACAGCCATGTGATGTGGGACGTGGAGCCTGCTGGGAGGAGGCGGATTGGTGGAGGCGTGGCTTCCCTTGATCTCTGATCTTCCTGCCCAGCATGCCCCTCTGCCATGCTGCCCTGCCTTGGAGCCAGCTAACTGCGGGCTGAAATCTCCACAAATTATGAACCAGTGTTGCCTTCAAGTCATGGTATCCAGTGTTGTGTCCTAGCCCTGGGAAAGTGACTAAGACAGATCTTGGTACCATAAAGGCAGGGTTGTCACTGTGGGTCAGACCTGACCATGTGGTTCAGAAGCTTTGAGACTGTCTTATGGAGGAGTTGGAAAGGCCTGGAAATGCCAGCTGAAGACGCCACCCTCGGGTGCTATAAACTGAGTTTGACAGGAGATTCTTGGTGGAACTCAGACCAGAAATGTTGACTGAGATGCTGCCGGAAACAACCGGGCTCAAAAGGCTTCTCCTGGAAGGACCCCGTGGCAGCTGGACTGTAGGCCGTGTGCCTTCTGCTCTGGCAGAAACTTTGTGTGTATTTGCTCAAATCCAAAGACTGTGGGAGATTGAGATTAAGGGCGGCAGACTAATCTACAGGAGGAAACTCTGTGGCAGCCGAACATTCATGCTGAGGCTCAGTACTGCCAGGGGCCGTTAGCAGCTCTATGTAGTGAATCAAAAGCAGACAGCCCAGCAGAAGGACTAAAAGTTTTGAGTTTGGCCAGAAAGGAAGTTTGGTAAAGTTGAGACCTGTAAATGTGAAACAGAGGAGAACTCGCTTGTTGACAACACTAGCATTAAAAAGAAGCCAGGTAATTTGGAAAGGGACAGAAATAGCATGCTCTGAGGGAATGTGAGGGACTGCAGAGCTCCCTTTGCCGGCTCAAACCTGCAAAGGTGAAGGACTTTGCTATGAAAGGAGCACAGCCTAGGGAGTGGGAATCGGCTCCCCTGGACTCAGTTTACCACGCTCAGCCACTCAGCCATTCAGAGGCCTCTGCAACCACCAGCAAGATGCGGAAGGGAGCGACTGCTGCGCCAGCTGGTGGCAGACTTCGCATGGTGCCAGTTGCACTCATAGGCAGAAGGCTGCGTGGTGAGGTCAGGGAGCTTCCGCTCAGATTTCAGAAGAAGGCCTGGGGGCAGCTGGAGTGTCCCTGAGATGGGAGTGTGTGAAGAGGAGGCTGGAAGTGCAGAGGGGATCCCAGGAAGTTGGAGAAGCCAGGAGGGTGGGTGGATTATCTGAGGAAAAGGAGGAGTGAACAAGGCCGGCCTGGGGAGAGGCCACCAGGGCTGTAACTACAGCGGCGTTAGGGGCGGGGCCGCCAGGCTCTTCCGAGTTCGCCTCTTGCCTCAGCTTGTCCCATGGGTTGGACGCGGATCCACAAGACTTACTGTTTGCCCTGCTGGGTTTCAGTCTTGTTTTGGTCCTGTACCTTGCTACTGCCCTCCTTCTATTTTTTGGAATGGGAATGTTCATCCTGTGTCATTGTATATTGGAAATGTTTGACTTTTTCATTTTCACTGGGGTTCACCGCTAAGAGTTTGCTTTAAATCTCAGTGGAGACTTGGACTTTCTGGCAGTGCTGAAACTTAGGACTTTGGCAACTCTCAGAGTTGGACTAAATGCACTTTGCACACAGGAATGAGGATGAGTCTTGGGAGCCAGTGGCAAAATATTACAGTTTGTGCCTGGATTTCCCCTCGAGCCTCACGCATGCGTAAGTGGAAGGTGAGGGAGGGTAAGCCCAGGGGTGAGTTTCTAACAGTGCGAGGTGGGAGTGAAGCCTATTTGGAGGAGGTGTGTCACTGGGGGCGTGGCTGGGAGGTGTTTCCGCTCCTCCTCCTCTGAGAGCGCTCTGCTTCCTGCTGCCATGCCTGAGCAGTTCTCCTCTCCAGGACCCCTCTGCCATGCTGCCTGCCTGGAGCCAGCCAACAAGGGAATGAAACCTCGATAAACTGAGCCAAATAAACCCTTTCCTCCTTGGAGTTGTGGGTGCAGAGTGTTGTGTCCCAGCAGTGAGAGTTACCAGGGACGACTGTTCCTTACACAGACGCCTGATGTGTGGCTGTACTGTCTGTGGGACCTCCTCACCTACACCCAGCATTTCATGCCATTCACCTGAGCCATCACAGGGTCCCTTTGGCTGCTTGGCCAGGCCTGGGATTCAACAGGAGACTTGTCTTGGCACCATGGTGCACTCAAAGAGGGCAAAAAAAGGACAGCTCAGTATCTGAACATTAGGCTTAGCCCTTAGTGGTGTAAACTCCGCCCCCCCCCCAGAGGGCACCAGTTCCGGGCCCCCCCCCCCCCACTAGCACTCATTGACTTCCAGGTTTTCCTCTCCCCTTACCTGCCCCAGTCTGGCTCCTGGCCACAGTCCACAGGGTCAGGCTGCTCTTCCCGGCTTGTTGCAGACGGCTTTGGGCTTGTGTTCCCGGGGCCTGAGAGCTGCTCCCGCTGCTCGGCAGCTGCCTGGGTGGTGGCAGCTGGGTTGGAGGAAGAGGGCTCACGGCGACCGACGTCTCCACCTGCTGGCCGTCCTGACCCTTGCTGCATGCAGCTCTGTCTCCATCCTTGCCACGGCCGCTGTCACTGTTGCTGCTGCTGCAAGATTTTATAACAGATCCGGAGACCCTGAGCCAGAAGCATGGCCCAGCCGCCCTGGTGGGCAACGCCGCTCGCCCCTCCCGCCAGAACGGCCCCCGCCGGATGGCCCCGGTAAGTTTCTCCTGAGGAGAGGTGCAAGGGTGGGGAGCTAACCTCTGCCTGTGCTGTCCCAGGGGCCCTTCCATGAAGACTGAGGCGGGTGTAGGAGCCGCTGAGCAGAGCCTCTGACATGACGTCGGCCACAGAGTTCGAAAACGTGGGCAGCCAGCCGCCCTACAGCCGCATCAATGCCCGCTGGGACGCCCCGGACGATGAGCTGGACAATGACAACAGCTCAGCCAGGCTCTTCGAGAGGTCCCGGATAAAGGCCCTGGCAGGTACCACAGAGCTGTGGGCTTCCTCCCTAGCCTCCCCGCCTGTGTGTCTCTACCTGCAGGGAGCGTGGGGTGGGGGTTGGCCTGGCCCAGGGGCTCCAGCAGCCTTTTCCTTGGCATCCCTCACTTCCTCCCTGCAGGGAGGTGGTGCCTGCTTGGGTCCGAAGCTAAGAAAGTCTGGGCAAAGCAGTGTCTGAGGGGCAAGGCGGTGGCACTAGTGTGAGATCCCATTGCCCAGGACTCCTGCCTGGGCCCAGAGGGGTTGTCATTGTCCTCTGTGTGTCCCAGAGGAAAGAGCGATTCTCTGAGAAAAGAGAGCATCCTCTCCACGCAGCCTCAGGAAGGCAGCTTTGCGGACGGAATGTGGTGTTACACTGAATTAGATGTGTAGTTGGCAGTTTGTCTCTGCCTCTCTGTCTCTGTCTGTCTCCCTTCTTTCTCTCCCTCCCCCCTCTGTCTCTCTCTGAAAATATCTTACATCTGTAGCAGAAATGGCCTCTCCTCCCTCTGCTGGCTGAGATCTAATTCTTGGGATTTCTTTTCTTTTTTTCCCCTTTCCAAGCCTTGTGACTGTCGGCTCCCTGGAACTTATTGCAAGGTAATATTCGGGGCCCAAGTCCTCAGACAGTAGAGAAAACTTGAGCTGAACGGCAGTGTGCATTGTGCACCTGGCCCAGCCCTTCCTAGCTGGACCCTGCCCCATCACTGACGGCACCTGTCCAGTAGGATTAGCAAGCCTTTCCCTCAAACTCATTTTGGGGCGTCCTCCCTCATCAGGGCTCATGGTGATCCTCCTCCCCTCCCTCCTCTCTTAGCTACTGTGGTCCTCGGCTGACCTTGGGACGGGAGCAGGGCCGTGGGCCCTGGACCCTCATGAGCCTCACCTCGGGGGTGTCTGGGTCCTGTTCTGTAGAGGAGTGTGATGTTCCTCTGTTATCTCCGTGGGCCTCCACTGGGTTCTCAGCGCCTCCCTGGCCTTTGCAGGAAACTCCGTCTTCTTCCTTCAGCCCCTCCTCACTTTCCTTGACACCTTGACTCCCTTGATTTTGGGGCGAGTGATAGCAGTGGCCCCTTGTTCTGCTTATATAATGTTATCCTTTTTATTAACCAAACCAAATGGAAACCCTTGGCTTCTTGGTCTGGTTTTACCGTCTTTTGTTTTGACCCAGGCTGGGTAGATCCGGCTCTGTGGTGATATAGGTGGAGGGAGGCAGTTGGCTCCCTAAGATTTGTCAGAGGGCAGAATGAGGAATGGGCTGTCCTGTGTGGGGGGCTTTAGGGTCACTGCCTGCTTTTTAGGAACCCAAGGTAAACTCCATTTTAGCAATTGTGTATTGTGCCCCTAAGTTTAAAGCCAGCCAGACATGAAAGCAGAGGGGGAACCACGGAGATGAATTCAGTATCGTGTCTGTCTCTAAGGAGTTCATAATCTATTAGGGAAAAATGAACTATGCTCACAATTAATTAGCATGAGTAGAATTAGAGAAGAACTGTGGGAAAGGCACATAAATTAAGTAGCAATGAGAGAGCAAAGGAGGAAAAATCGGACTAGATCGAGAAGGAGATAGAGGTCTAGCTAGGAGCTGAAGAGGGCCTGTGCTGGGACAGCAGCATTGCTGAGGGTTTTTCCTGCTGGCCGGGGTGGTCGCCTGGTCTAATGAGCCAGCTGAGAAACTGGAGAAGATGGAGTAGTGACAAGTACAAGAGGACAGGGCCTGAGAAAGTTCATGATCAGCCCTGGGTGGATTATGTAAGAGACTGGGCCTGGTTAGGAGAATGCACCTTATCTACCAGAGGATCCAGGTGCCCCTAGGGAGAGGGAACCCCCACCCCGGACTTTAGTGCTTCAGGATAGCTGGCTGGCAAGTAAACAGGCAGGTGAGGCTGGGGTCTCTGGAGCGACCTCTGCTGGAAGATAGCACCCGCTTCTGCGGGATCAGAAGTGTGGGAGGAGGCCGTGTGTCTGGCTTTCTCAGTTCTAATTGCACAGCGTTTTTTGCTGCAACTTTCTTCAGGGTGATCTTAGCAGTCCGGTCAGGGGCCAGACTTCCCAGCAAGGCCTTAGGAAGTGGAAGCTGCCCATGGCCCGTTGTGCCAGCATGCACTGTGCCCCCTGTCCACTCACCAGACGATAAGGCCCAGAGGGTCAGCTCCGTGCAGTGTGTGATGATGACATCTGCTTATGCACAGGCGCAGGGTGGTGGCGGGGTAGGCTGGGACTTTTTTCTGCAGTTGGAGGTCTAGGACAGTGACTGGGGACCTTGTAGAGCTTTCAGTGATCTTATACAGCCCCCTGCAGTGTGTGCTATAGGTTCACATTCTGGTCTAGGAAGAGCAGGAAAATACTGCAAAACCAGACTCAGTTCCCAATTCCGCCTCCTGCTCTACAGCTCAGGGAGATGACCCAGTCCATTTCCCGTTTTATAAAATCGGAAGGTAGTACGTTCCCAAGATTATTAAAATCAATAATAAGTGCTGAGTGACTCTTAGATACTATATTATTACTACTAAGAAAACTCCCTGTAAAGTTTCTGCCATTTTCAACTTCACGGGTCCCAGAGCATCAGCTCAGTCTTTGTCCAGTCACCTGGGCCCTTTCTGGGACTTATTTCTTCCTTAGCTCCACTTTCCTTTGCCTGAACAGAGCAGGGTTGGATGAAAAAGCCAGAGACCAAGGAAATTAGGCTAACCCTTACGCTTACAGTTCTGAGCTCCCCAGAACTTTCCCCTGCTAAGCACAAACAGCGGCTTAGCTCATTCTCTGTAAGTCCAGCTGTGTCCACACCGCCTAACCGGGTGACGTGAGGTCAGGGGATCAGAGGATGGTGGCCTTGCCAGATGTCTTCCCTGGCATGGCTGCTCCTCGAGGCCCTTCCCACTTAGCAGCCAACGATGAGAAAACCATTGGACTAACTGGGCTCCAACTTTCCTGCATTTTAAGTCAAGTTGGTCTCAGCTTTCAAGAAAATACTTCCTATGCCACCTCTTGTACCATTCCAGCTTCCTCCTCTCTGGGCCTGCCTAAGCCACCTGGCTACTCTGCCCTCCTATGTAAAAACCGACCCATCTCCAGGATGAGCAGCTTGATCCGAAGCACACAGTCAGCCTGAATAAAAGGGGAGGTCGGAAGAAAACTTGCAGAGGGACTCGATGTCACTTTCACAGTCCCCCGAGAGGTTAGGGGCCCAGCAGGGAGTTTTTCCTTTGATCCTCAGCAGATTGTTGCTTAATGTGAGTCCCTGGCTGGCAGCACTTCCTGGAGCTACGTGGGGTATCCCCGAGGCTCCCTTCTGGTAAGGGCACCGTCTTGCTCTCCTCCGGTGACTGCGTCTCATACCTTTCTGATTTTTGGACCCACGTGGAGGGATTGGAGGAAGCAGTGGCACACCCCAAATTTCTATTCATCCAAAAGATTCCAGCCTCTGGACTTCAGAGGGAAGAGTCCTGGTGTCTCTAGAGCCATTCTGCCTCCCACCCTCGCTGTGTTCCTCCCCTTTCTCACCGGAGCTGCTTCCAACTGGGGAGCTGCTGGGATGACCCGTGCAGCATGGTGGCTGCTGCGGTTTCGTGCCTGGAGGCCCCGCCTGGCTAAGAACCCCGCAACTGGGCTGGGTGGTGACATTGCCCTGGCAGATGTGGTCCATCCGAGGGGAGAGTGAGCAGCAAAGCAGGAAAATGCTTCAGAAACAGAAGCCCTGCGTCCTCCTCCTCCCTGCCTCTTCTGAAACCGTTCCTCCCGGCATCCCGTGTGCTGCCTGCTGCGTGATTTATGGCTCCTCCGTACCTAGAGCTGCAGTGTGGAGAGCAGTCCAGGCCTCCTGAGAGCGGCCGTGGGGAGGAGAGGGCCTATGTTTTGTCTTCGTAGTTCTCCTGTTCTTTGTCCAGCTGAGCAATCCTAAGGGAGGATCTAACCCGAGGCCCTCTGACAGCGTGTAACCCGCCATCACGTGACGCCTTGTAACCTGCTCGCCCTGCCTTTCAGTCGGGACGAGGGGCCTTTCAGCCAGATGGTAGTTTCCTTTCTCATTATCTCCTGAGGAAATGAGGGCCAGCGGCTGAGAGTGGGCGGGACAGTCCAGAGAACATGGCAGGGCAGCAGGTGTGCCACGGACTGCAGCGCTGTGCTCCAAAGTGACCCTCTTTGGGTCCAGACCACTCTCCTGCTTCCTTGTTCCAAGCCCAAGGTCAAGTCTGATCAGCTGTGGCTGATAAATATTCCACCAACACTGCAGGACATGGCCCAGACCCGCTGCGCCCTGCCCCCTCCCAGGCTGCCCGGGAGCTACCGGGGGGGAGGGAGTCCCAGCCAGAGACCATCTTCTTGTTGTGCCTGGTCTCTTCCTGGGGCCCCCGCCCCGCTGTCCAGGTGGCCAGGACCTAGGCCCGCTCTGCGTGCAGAGTGCAGGTGTCACTGTGGGGGGTCCAGCCCCTCCTGGCAGCCAATCGGAGACTCAGAGGCAGCTTCCAAAATGGAGCCCTTGGCCCTTCCTGGACTCCGATCCCCAGGCACCTGTGAGCACAGGGATAGTGTCATTGGTAGGAGGTTTAGTTATTTTCTCTTCTCCGATTTCAAAACATAAAATGAGAGAGTATATCCTATGAAATATACTATTCAAGGAAAAATCTTTAATCGGCAGTCCTCTTAATGTACTGTCAGAGGAAAAAAAAATTGGATCAGCAGCTTTTTCTTGAAAGTCAGCTGTGCTGAGATGATCCCCACCCAGCCCCACCACTGCCCAGACACACCTCATACCTGGGCAGGTGAACCTGTGGGAGGGGCCGGCAGACAGTTCTCTGCGGGGTCCAGGCAGAGCTCTCCTCGTGAGGAAAATATTCTTCCCCTTTGAAAACTCAGCAGACGCACGTTGCCCCCTTCCGTGAGTGACTGCTTTCTCTCATGTGAAGGGGCTAGGTCAGATATGAGCACACCTACGTTAGTGATAAGACCGTTTCCTCCGTGTGGTGCCCCCGTGGGGCCCGTGGTAACAGTCTCCGCCATCCCTGGGACGTTCCTGAGGTGCGGCCTCATTCCCAAGGGCAGCCTGCAGACACCACTGCCCCACCCGGCTTCCCACGGGCCAGGCCGTGCGTGCTGCATGGCTGAGGTGTTTTCTGAGCATCGGTTCATTTTGTTTGTTTTCCCACTTTTGTGCCACTGAGAAAGAGTGACAGGGAGGCTTGTAGCCACCGAGGCTCTGGGAGAATTTTGCTTCTGAACACTTTGGCCGTCAGCCGCAGGGAACCGGATCAGCCAGGGAATCTCACTGCCAGTCCAATGAAAGGGGAGTGGATCGAGTAATCACACCGTGTCTGTCTCTACAGACACGTGCGGGTGTGATGACGGGCTGTGGCAGATGCTGTGAAGATTTCCTGGGAACTGGAGTTTACAGCGTCACTGTAGTTCATACCGCAGCCAGAGGACCAGTCGGGCGTGACTGAGTCGGAATGTAGGTCAGCAGTGGAGAGAGAGGAGGGCAGGCGCAGGGATACCGGTGGGCAGCAGCAGGAAACCTGAAAGGGCAACTGAGGAAATTATTTTCAGAAGAGCAGGTTGAAGGGTCAGCGGGCACAGCTGTCAGGGCCGGGGTGGGAGCGGTGGGCTCCGTGGAAGGCTGGAGGGCCAGAGCTGTTCCCAAGCCGGGATGTGTTAGCAAGAAGTGGTATGGTTCCATCTGAGGTTTTAAGTTCTCTCTGACTTCAGTGCAGAGTGAGGTATGTGTGGAGGCTGCCCGGGAAAGAGGCACTGGCAGCTTGTACCTCTCCACAGAGGGGAGAGTGGTCGTCCCAGCAGCGTCGTTCTCCTGCCTTCCCGCCATTGTTGTCCTTTAGGGCAACTTTGTCTGAGACATTTTTCTGGTCCTCACCTGACACTAGAGGCTCAGACTACACAGCACCCAAGGCCCTTCTACCTGCAGCAGCCTGGGAAGAAACAGCACTGTGGGAGAGGAGCTCAGGGTCCTGGACTGGGAGAGGACTGGTCCTTTTTAGCAAATCATGGACTCCCCTAGGCTGGTATCCAGTGAGTCTCTTCTCTCCGGAGCCGCCAGAGCAGTTGTGTGACAGCGCCTGGTGTTGTGCGCTTGACCCAGGTTGTCACACAACCTCACCACGAGTCACGCTGACACGCCCTGTCCCGCTTCTTCCACCACCAGCTCTTTAGCCCCTCAGTCAAAGCCCTGAGCTCCCTTTTGTCCTCTGAATGCTGCACCAACCGCTGGCCCTGGTCTGGCAGTGTCCCCAAATCTGCTGCTGCTGTTTCATCCCGAGCTAATTTGTTGCACAAGCAGAGACTCCCACAGCTGCCCCTGCTCTCCACCTGCCCAGGCCCCGCACACAGGGCTCTGAGAATCTTTGTCCTCGGACATGTTTTTAGTGAGATGCTCTTGACCTGAGATCCTCCAGGATCTTTTTTACCTGGAGTATCAGGTTCAGTTTCCCTTCCCCATCCTTCAGCCTCTTTGTTCTGGGTCAATTAACTTTTTTATCCCCACCCCTACCTGCCCGTACCTGCCAGTTCCCACTGAGGGGCTTTGAACATGACCCCTCCCCCACCACTACCACTGGTCTAAAGCCATGATCTTCAAACCTCAGATTAAACTAGCTTTCTTCAAAAACAAAGACTTTAAAATAAACTGGTCTAGGCCCAGGGATTTAGCTCAGTGGTTCCAGCACCTGCCTTCCAAGCGCAAGGGCCCAGGTTCAATCCCTGGTAACCACATACAACAATGCCAGGCATAGAGACTCATGCCCACCAGCTATCGGTACCACATACCACAATGCCAGGCGTGCTGGCTCACGCCTGTAATCCCAGCACTCAGGAGGCAAAGGCAAGAGGATTGCTGAGTTCAAAACCAGAATAAACTACAAAGCAAGACCCTGTCTCAAAAAAAAAAAAAAGTCTATATACCCTGTTTTTCCTTTGCTATAATGTGTATAAAGAACACATTTTAATCAGTACCGCAAACCACAGTGCCGGGCGTGGTGGCTTACGCCTGTAATCCCAGCACTCAGGAGGCAGAGGCAGGAGGATTGCTGTGATGTGAGTTTGGGGCTGAGCTCAGGGCCAGCCTAAACCACAAAAGTGAGACCCTATCTCAAAAAACCTTAAAAAAAAAAAAAAGAACACATTTTATTTTAAAAAGCAGGACGTAGCTTTTATGTATCTTTCTGTGCTACTAGAGATTGCACCCAGGATCATCTCACTGAGCTACCTTGCTACCCCTTTTTTGAGACAGGATCTCACTATGTTGGTAAATTGTCTAGGCTGGGCTTGGACTCCCACAATACTGAGATGATAGGCATATAACACCATGCCGTACTAACTCTGATCCTTTTAAAGGCTTACTGCTTTTATTATTGACTTTTGGATTTTTAAATTTGGAGTAAGCATCCTAAATTTCTTTCCTGGAATCAACTCTAGCTAGATTATAAATCCTGAAAGGCTAGGGAAGTGTATCCCAGTTTTTCATAGCACCAGTGTGATAAAAGTGTGTTGGTGGAAAAGCAGTTTCTCCTCAAAGTGTCCCTGGAGGTCTGCCTTATGCTGTGTCATTGAGGTTTGTCACAAGTTCATAAGAGTTAAAGTGTGGGCCACTCTGGGCTTCCTGGCATGAGGGGGAGAGAAATCGCCAAATTTCAAGCCTGAGAAGGCCGAAGGCCGAAGTAGGAAGCGACTATCACCCTCGGGGCCTGGCTTCCCGCTGGGCCTTCTAAACACCTCTTTTACCCCAGCTCTGAGCCATGCACCGGTTCAAATGCAGATGTCTTTAAGAGTCTGTCGTTTTGACTTTTAATCATCTATGCCTCAGAGTCTTTTAACTTTGTGTTTTATTCTTCATGACATCAGTTGTTTTACTAAGAGTAATGTACATAATCAGTAATTATTAATATTTTGTCACACTTGCTTATCTTTTAGAAGGTTAAAATACTTTTTTTTTTTTTTTTCTGAAACAGGGTCTCGCTTTGTGGTTCAGGCTGGCCCTGAGCTCAGCCTCCAACTCACATCACAGCAATCCTCCTGCCTCTGCCTCCCGAGTGCTGGGATTACAGGCGTGAGCTACCATGCCCAGCACTGTAGTATGTGGTACTGGGCGTGAGTACCACATTGATTGCTGCTGGGCGTGAGTCTCCATGCCCATTATGGTATGCGGTTACCAGGGATCGAACCTAGGTCCTTGCACTTGCAAGACAGGCGCCAGAACCACTGAGCTAACTCCCCGGTCCCTTAAAATACTTTTTAAAATTTTATCTCGTGTGTGTGTGTGTGTGTGTGTGTGTGTGTGTGTGTGTGCACGCGCGCACTTATTTGTATTTCTATGAGTAGCTTGGACAACCTTCAGCTTAGGCATATAAAAAGTTATATATATAACACTTTTTATATGTGTTAACTAGCTTTCTGACACTGTAACAAATACCCAAGAGAACCAGCCTATGAAGATTGTAAGGTGATTTGGACCCATAGCTCTGGAGGCTTCGGTGCATGCTTAGTTGTGCATATTGCTTCTGACTGGTAGCAAGACACCCCATGGCAGGGAGTGTGCCGAGAGCTAGGACTGGGACGGGTCCTACAGTCTCCTGTGAGCGCAAATGACCTGAAGACCTCCCGCAGCCACGCCCAGCCTTCCCACCATCCCCCAGTGACACCAAGGCAAGGATCAAGCCTTGCCTTTAGGGTCAGCCTGACCAGGAGGGCTGCAGGCTTCTTACCCTCAGCAAGTCGACCTCTGTGCTGCTTGCTGTGGTATTACCCGTCAGGCTGTGCTGCTCTGTTCCACAGGCAAGATTGTTAACATAGTTGAACTTTCAGTCTTCTACTTTATGGTTTTGGATTTTGTGTTAGATTTAGACGGTCTTTCCTTAGGTTAATATTACTCTGAAAAATTCTACTGAGATTGATTTTGCTATTTTTATGGTTTCCTTGTGTCCGTTTCAGTTTTTAAGCCAAATCAAATGTATTCTGGAGTATGAGTATGAATTTAACTTATTTTCCTGGGTGATCATCTAGATTTGCCAACATCTTTTGTTGAATAATCCTTCATATTTGAAATGTACCTTCATATTTGATATCCTCCTTCATATTTGAAATGTACCTTTATGAGATATTAAATGTTCATATGCACTTGGGACTATTTCCACTTGGTTTTATATCCATCTATCATATGCTATGATATATCCATGCTATCATATGCACAATTTTCCTGGAAGTATAAACTTTCTTTCATTGAAGAAAAATCTAAGATTGGGCACAGTAGCACAGACCTGTAATCCTGGCTACTCAGGAACTGACACAAGAGGATCACAAGTTCAAGGCCAGTCTGAGAAACGTAGAGAGACATCATCTCAAAATAGTTTTTTTAAAAAGGCTGGGGATGTAGCCCAGTGGAACAACCCTTACTTAGTATGAATGAAGCCTGAGTTCAACCTCTAATACTGAAAAACAAATGAACGAAAAGGGAAAGATAAAGACATCTGAAAAGGTTGATTGAGATTATTACCGTCTCTTTTTTAAAATTCATATTTTTAAAAATTGTCTTTGTTGCTACTGGTGCTGCTGCTATTGTTATTATTTTGATTTTTCTTAAAACAAGGCCTTAGTATGAAATCCATCTGTCCTTCAACTCACACTATGTAGCCCCGGCTGGCCCTGAAGGTGCAGTGATCCTCCTGCCTCAGTCTCCCACATATTGGAATTATAGGCATGTTCCACCACACTGGTCATCCTAGTTATTTTTGTTTCCTTATTATTCCAATGAATTTTTAAACTATTTTTCTAGTTTCTCCCCAAATTTTGATAATTTAAATACTTATTAATATAATGATTATTATATAAAATAATATGTAAATCATTAATATTTAAATCTATTACTATCTTAATCTAGAGTAAATTGATACCTAATGATATTTAATTTTCTTATTCAGTAACAGCATAGAAAGCCAGGTATGGTGACACACACCTATAATCCCAGCACTTGGTTGGCAGAAACAACCAAGTTGTTGGAGTATAACACAAGTTCAAGGTTGGCCCAAGGCTATATAGTGAGTTCAAGACCAGCCCAAACTACACATTAAGACCCTGTTTCAACAACAGCAAAATTGAAAAAATGAATAAAACAAAACTTCACAAAATCTTTAAGTTTTTCTCTATATTGAATTTGCTCATGCCTTTTGTAAGGTAATCTGAAATGGAGTGTGATGGCACACACCTGTCATCCCAGCATTTGAGAGGTAGGGCAGGAAAATCACCATACGTTTAGGCCCAGCCTGGGTGGGCTACCTACTGAGTTCAAGGCCAGCCTGTACTACATAGTGAGACCATATCTCAAAAAGCAAAAACGAAGCCAGGGATTTAGCTCAGTGGTTCCGGCGCCTGTCTTTTAAGCGCAAGGGCCCAGGTTCCATCCCTGGTAATCACATACAACAATGCTGGGTGTGGTGACTCATGCCCACTAGCAATCAGAACCATATACCACAGTGCCGGGCCTGGTGGCTCACGCCTGTAATCTCAGCACTCGGGAGGCAGAGGCAGGAGGATTGCTGAGTTCAAGGCTGAGTTCAGGGCCAGCCTGAACTACAGAGAGAGACTTTGTCTCACAAAACTTAAAAAAATATATTTCTATAGTTGATAATATGGTATTCTTCCTCTTCTTAAAATTCTTTCTAGGCAGCTACCATAGAACTTGTATTTATGGAGTTTATCTGCCTCAGGGTCAGGGATGTCTGTCTTGTCTGAATTTCCAGCCTCCACCCAAGGCCTGGCACCTGACAGCTGTTCAGTAAATATTTGCTGAATGAATGAACAGAGTAGGGAGGCCGCTGAGTTCCTAACATAAAATAGCTGTGGAGTTGGAAAGAATTTGATGCTGAAGTCTCAGGATGGCCAGCGTGGACCCTGGAGGCAGTACTGGCTGAGCTCCACTTTTTGCTGATGTTAAAGCTTAGAAAGCCGGCCTTCCCATCCAGCCTGTCCCCGAGTGGCCCCCACACTCCCTCTCGGCAGGCAGGCAGGCAGGCAGGCAGGCGGCAGGGCCCCTCTGTGTCTGCCCCTCCCCAGGGTTCTGCAGCCGCATTGCCAGGCCAGCTCCGTCCTAAAGCTTCCGACCCATTGAACGCCTGGCCTGGCCGTTCAACACTCTGATACACAAGAAGGCGATGGCTGCAAACTGTCTCCTGAACCAAACCAAACAAGGTTTCATGTCACACTCACTATTTTCATCTATTTGCTTTTGCATTGTTTTTAAATTTCTAAATTTTTTTAGTACATGTTTGCAGTACATAATGATCACACTGATCGTGGCAGTTAGGGTGCGTGCATAACACATCTACATTCTCATTCTGCCCTCTCCTTCTCATCTCTTAGTCCTCATCCCTTTTGCAAAAATATCTCCCTGTTTCCTAATATCTCTTATTTTGCTCTTTATTTATCCTTTGGGTTTTTCATAAAAGAGAAGCCATGGTATTTAGGCTTGCGTGTCTGGTTTATTTCACTAAACATTATGGTCTCAGGGTATTCTTTCTTTCCCTTTTCTTCTTTCTGTCACTGTCTTTTTCTCTCTCCCTCTGCAGTTCTTCTCCCTTCCTTGAGCTGCTCTGTCTTCTCCCTTCTTTCTAGCCCTAACGTGGATACGCAGAAATGCCAGGAGTAAGTGCCCACCCGAACTGGTACAACCTGGACCAGGAGCTCAATTTGGGCCAGTGCCAGTTTGGGGTGGGTGTTTTGCCTCTGTGCTGGGGAGGAGATCAAGGATCTGCTGCCCTTCTGGGGTGACAGAGACCGCGGGATGCAGTGGGAGCCCGTGTGGGTCGTGCTCCCGCCTGCCCTGGCTCTTCCTGCCCCACGTGCCTATCTTGTCGGAATCTGTCACTGTGGGCAAGCAGTTTGCTCTGCCATCACCGGGCCTCGCGCAAGCTTCCCATGTGGGAAGGACTGAACACGTTTGCACACAGCTGCAGTACAGCCGTGGAGCGTCCAGTGGGCGATAGAGACCCCATACAGACGTCAGGCAGCTCTCTCAAGAGTCCACATATGCGGAACCTAAAGAGTGAATGGGAGTTAGGTGAGGAGGCAAGGAGGGGTAGAGTAGACGAGCAAGAACATTCTAGGCAGAGGGAGTACTGGATGGGTGGACAGACGGATGGACGGACAGACGTGGGATGGAAACTTGAATTTGATGGTGCAATAGCACAGAACATTTGGGCTGGCAGCTGACTGAGTGTCTTGGTGCAGTATGTGACGCACAGTGGTGGGGAGGCGTCTTCGCTGCCTTAGTCCTGATGGCCCATTACCTCGTGTGATTAGGAATCACACTCCCTGGAGAAGGAGCATGAGACATGAGTCTTTTCTGCCAGATCTGGTGGCTCAAATTCAGGTCAGGGGCCCTCAAGCAGCTCACCCAAGGTGCTTTTCCCCATGCAGATGAACGCGAAGTTGTGCAGAAGAAGACCTTCACGAAGTGGGTCAACTCCCACCTGGCTCGCGTGTCCTGCCGCATCAGTGATCTCTACAAGGACCTGCGCGACGGGCGGATGCTCATCCGGCTGCTGGAGGTGCTCTCGGGAGAGATGCTGGTAAGCCTTTGCGGTGCAGGCCGGTGCCGAGCTAGGCTGGTGCCATCGGCCCTCTTTGGGACAGACCTACAGTTCCCGTGGGCTGCTGTGGTTTCTCCCTATTACTTGGGAGACTCCGTGACCAAGTCCTCTGACCTCTTAGAGCTTCTCCCTCCTGACTGAGACTCCCACCCTTCCTGCTCCTCCACAAGCTACGTAGCGCTGTTCCCTCAGGCTCCTGGCCATCCGGGGTGGCCCGGACCTCAGGCTCTCATATGGGCTGGGATGTTTGAGTTTGAGGATGCGTGTGTCCCTCTTGGAGCCAAGAGAACACTGTGGAATATCTTCCACACTGGCATGATTTACCACGTGTGTGAGCAGAGCTGTTAGAGGCCTCTCAGCTGAACTTCCTGGCAGGGTGGTTGTCCCGAAGGGAAGTAGGTAAAAGTGCCTTTGCGTATGACCTCGGGGCTCACAAGCAGGGCTCCTTGCGTCCCTTTCCTCCATGAGGAGAATGAAGGCAAAGATACCTGTGCCCAGTGAAGTCCTCTAGGCTCCTCCCGGCTGAATGAAAAGGTACTTTGTTTGCCTTTTCATTTCCAGGCTGACATTCTGCCTGTTATTACCCAGAGTTGAAATCTGTGTGAGTGGTTGCCCTGGCGTAGTTTCCATCTGTGATGATTTCCCAGGGTTCTGGCAGGGATGGGTCCACTAGCAGTCACCAAGTCACTCCCATCGCCTGTCAGTAGTAAGTGGTTCAGAGAACTGTGCTAGGTGCATCGTACATGCTCAGTCAGCTGCCCAAAGTGTTGTGTTGTGTCATTAGCACCTGCTCAGAAGGTGATCAGACCACAGGGCCCAGTAACCTGGTGGCACAGCTCTGAGCATGGAGGCACTTCAGGAACTTCTGAACTCTGCTGAAGGAAGGGGTGGGAAGTTGTCAGGACTGTGGGAGTTGGTGTTTGATGAGAAAATAGGGTTGCAGAACGCGATCCAGTGGCAGCCGCTGCTGGGCTGACCTGGTAGTCCCTTCATGCCCACGGGGCCACTTCTGTCCCCTAGCCGAGGCCCACCAAGGGAAAGATGCGCATCCACTGTCTCGAGAATGTGGACAAAGCCCTGCAGTTCCTCAAGGAGCAGCGCGTACACCTGGAAAACATGGGCTCCCATGACATCGTGGACGGCAACCACCGCCTGGTTCTGGGCCTCATCTGGACCATCATCCTCCGCTTCCAGGTGGGTCCAGCAGCCTCTTGGGCTGAGTGGAACTCAGGGACCTTTCAAAATGGCGGACAGAACATGTTTGTGCACCTTGTTGGGGGTCGGAAGAAGATCACCGTCTTCTGTGTCGTCTCTAGTGCTGATGGTTGGGCAGCTCCCAAGTCCTCCTCTGCTGAGGAGGGGGTAGAAGTTTAGTAGTATCTGGAAATCAGCTTTATACCTTTTTATCTGCTTTTATGTGTAACTTCTAACTTTTTGAAAACATTTGATTCAAAAATAATGCAGAAAATCTGCTTTTAATCAAAGTCTTCTCATCCTGAAATCCAAGGCCCAGATTATTGGTAAGGAAATTTGGAAAGGGAGAGGAGAGGAAAACAGGGCCTCACACCTGTTGCCTTGGGGATGGAAAAGATACAGCCCAAAGAGGTAAGAGAAAGGAGGAAGAAGACAGCATGACCGCACAGACCAAAGGCCCCACCCCAGAGGTCCTGGATGTCTGGTCTCGCTTCCTATGAGTGTGGAAGATTAAACAATAACAGCAGAATTGGAACTAGTGTGGCAAAAAGCACCTGTATTCTCAGCACTCTGGGAGGCTGAGGCAGAAGGTTTGCAAGGTCCAGCCTGTCTTACTTTTCTCATTGCTGAGACAAAATACCCAACACCCAAAGCTAAAAGAGGAAGGATTCACAGTTTGTAGAGGCCAGTCAATGGACTGACGAGGAATCCCCTCCCTTAATCCTGGCATTGTACCACGAATCAGTCACACACCCTAGATTCAACCACTTCTGAAAAGCCTCCTCATGACTCTTGCGGCTCTGGGGGCATCCAGACACAGCCATGACAGGACTTCGCCTAGGCAACTGAGTGACTTAGTGAGCACCCTGTCTCAAAATATAAAACAGGTCTGAGGATAGAGTGCAGGTTAAAGGCTGGGTTCAATCCCCAGAACTACAAAAATAAAAAATTGAAAACAAAAATCCAGCCGAACAGAGAACATTCGTAAAGGCAAGAAAAGCTACTAATGAAAAATTATGCCATCTAATATTCATGTAGCTCTGACACCTTGTGGGGCACTGAAACTTCAGAGGGGGCCTCCATTCTCACCTGTCAGCGTGGTCTGAGGACACCTGTGTCCTCTGGCATGAGGAAGCATCCTGTGCCTGCTGGCTGACTGTCTTGGTTACTTTTCTCTCATTTCTGATACACAACCAAAGTTAGGGCCCAGAGTTCCGAGAGGTCTCCATCCATAGCTGGCTGGCTGTGAGGCAAGGCAGCAGGGCGGACTGCAGCAGTTCATGGTGGTAGAAGACACAAAAGCTCAAGAGACTTTGCCAGTATCTCCTGCCCCTTGTATCTGACTCAGGCTTCTTAATTCAGGCAGCACTCACACCCTTAATCCTAGCGTCCTCGGGCCTCACCCACCACAACTCAGTCACACACTCTAGATTCAGCCTCCTCTGAAAAAGCGTGAGGCTGTGCGGTCATCTAGATACAGCCATAATGCTGACAGAGGACGGATCCGGGCATCCGAGGCCCACAGTCTAGGGTGGTATTGCTGCAGTGCCCTTGCACAAGTGAATGGCCACAGAGAAGAGGCAGGAGCCCCAGAAGGAGCGCAGCACAGAGGCAGGTGCACAGCTGGTTCAGATCTCTTTTCTGCACCCTCAGATTCAGGACATCGTGGTCCAAACTCAGGAGGGCCGTGAGACACGCTCAGCCAAGGACGCGCTGCTCTTGTGGTGCCAGATGAAGACAGCAGGGTATGTATGCCTGGGACCCAGCCATCACCCTGCCCCCCCCCAGGGCACTGAAACTTCGGAGGGGTAATTGGGCATCTTTTACCCATTCCCAGCCCCATGCTCCCCCAGGGGCTGGCATCCCATGAAACACCTGGTGTTGTCACCGAGAACTGTAGACACTTTAGTGTGATTGGGCCAAGTCTGTCTTGACCCTATACTTTGAAGCCAGGACTGCAAGATTCTTTTCCAGAGTTGCTCGAGTCGGACTGTGGAGTCTGTGGGTTGCTTGGGCCACAGCTTCTCAAGGTGTCCTGTGTACTCTCTGTGCCCCCTGGTGTTGAGGTAGCTTAAGAAGGTGCAGCTCTGTTTCTGTCCTGGTGTATCGGCCGCCCTCCACTCACACATCCGCTTGTGACTGCAAAAGGATTTACTTCTTAGGTTTCAACGTTTCTTCTCTTGGTTTCAGCTACCCTCATGTCAACGTCACCAACTTCACCTCCAGCTGGAAGGACGGCCTGGCCTTCAATGCCCTGATACACAAGCACCGGTAAGAGGAAGCACAGCAGCTCCCGGGCTGGGGTGAGGGCGTCTCATGGGAATATCGCCTTGACTCTGTCCTCCCCCGTGACCTCCCCTAGGGGCCCTGCTCCCTTCGACTTTTAGTCACACCTGCTGCCATGTGCTCCCCGCTGTGCTCCCAGCCCCCTGCTCTTCTCTGCTCCTGCCTCCTACCTCCCTGCATCTGCCCAGTGTCCTTACATCCTGCCGGGGCTGCCTTGTAAAAGAGGCTACCGTGGCCGCTTCCTTTTAACAACCCAGCTTTGTCCCCAGGCCTGACCTCATCGACTTTGACAAGTTGAAGGACTCCAATGCCCGGCACAACCTGGAGCATGCATTTGATGTGGCCGAGCGCCAGCTAGGCATCATCCCGCTCCTCGACCCTGAAGGTGGGCTGCACCCCTGGCCGAGCTTGGTGGGTGGGGCTCTATGAGCTTGGTCCTGGCTCTCTGCCCGGCCTGCTCTTCAGCTCTGTGTGGGTTCCTAGGCTGTGCCTGGCCTGTGTGAACATCCCTAGCATCTGGGGATCCCTTTTCTTCCTGCTCTTGCAGTCTGTACTCCTAATGGGGGTTTCGTCACCATACAAGGCTGCAGACTTCCTGCTCCTCTGTTCATGTTCCAGTGCTTATCACATGGGGCCTTGGTTGAACTTCTTGCCACAGAAATGGGGCCAAACCCTTGGAGTGTGACTTTTGTGGCTTCCAAGCTGCTACTGAGAGTGTACCTTTCGCCCTTACAGATGTCTTCACAGAAAACCCTGATGAGAAATCCATCATCACCTACGTGGTGGCATTTTACCATTACTTCTCCAAGATGAAGGTGCTGGCTGTGGAGGGCAAGCGCGTAGGCAAGGTATGGGGCTGTTTGGCCAGCCCAGCGCCACCTTCCCCTGTTCCCCACCAGCCCTGGACTGAGGGCCCTCACCTCCCGGAGCGTCAGGTGGAGGCCCCAGCTGCATGAGGGGCACAGGACACCTACTTCCTCCCTTTAAAGCTCCTCAGCTAACTCTGAAGCAGGTCCTTGTCAGCCCTCCGAGGAGCTGCGGCCTCGCTTCCACCTGGAAGCCCATGTGCGACCCCTACAGGAGCTCTCTAGGCCCGCATTTGCTGCATTTCTTGTAGCTCCAGACCAGGGACCCTCCCTCTGCAGTGAGCCTCCTCCCTGACTGCTTTTCCCAGTGGCTCGTTAGCTCCTCAGGAGTAGGGACCATTTCTCATCGCCTCTTTGTGCGCAGCGCACAGCAAAGACAGTGCCAAGCAGCCCGCAGTTCCCAGTGAAAGCCCTGGGCCCTCTGTGGCTGGTGCCTCAGTGTAGAAAGTTTACAGAGGACATTGTTCAGGGAAAGGGGCCACTGCTCAAAGTCCCAGCCTGGCTAGGTCCCTGCTAAGTGTACGGTGCCAGAGGAGTGTTTTGCGGCTTTTAGGCCACCTCTTCTCCCTTAGCAATAGTCAGGGGCTCAGACACACCCAGCCTGGATGCTCCAGGGTTTGAGAGGTGGGAGCCCCCTTTCAGATCCAGTCCTTGGGGTGGCCTCCGCTGTGGTCAGATGAGTCACAAGCAGACCCCTTAGGTCATTGACCACGCCATCGAGACTGAGAAGATGATTGAAAAGTACAACGGGCTAGCCTCGGACCTGCTCACCTGGATCGAGCAGACCATCGTCGTCCTGAACAGCCGCAAGTTCGCCAACTCGCTGGCGGGTGTCCAGCAGCAGCTGCAGGCCTTCAGCACCTACCGCACTGTGGAGAAGCCGCCCAAGTAAGGGCCCGGCTGGGGGAGGAGTCATCAGCCCAGGGAATCTGTGCCCCTGGGCTCTGGGCCTTATTAAAGGTCAACAAGGCTCCCTGAGGCCTGGAGAGCTCCCTCTCCGTCACCTGCTCAGGCCCCTCGGCCCATCACCTTGTAGGACACAGGCTTTGGGGAAGACCTTGACTTGCTGCCACCCTCTGAGAGTGGGGCGGGGATGCCAGTCTCTGCATCTCTCCCTGTGCCCCCAGCAGCAGGGCTGTCTGCTGGTGTTGACCTCTGTACCCTCAGCCCCTGCACTCTTCAGGTGGTCTTGTGGTCATCAGGCACATCCATCTTTCCCTCTTCCATCACCCTGCCCATGACCAGAGCACTAGCCTGCTTCTGAGCCCTCTGCACCACCCACCATGATTGCACAGGTACATAGGTGTACACACGTAGGTATGCATTCATGTGTGTTCACATGCAGTCCACAGATAACAATGAGAACATGAAGTGTACCTACAATTACACACGTGCACATGCACAGTTATGCAGTCACACATATGTGCATGTGCTCACATGCACATTCAAGACTAGTGGGAACAGGTGAGACTCTGAGGCTAGGATGTATTGTAAACAAGTATCTGTTTCTAGCCTGACACTAACCTACTTTTCAGTCCTAAGTTCACAGATCCCACCCCCTGCGCACCTGCCGGGCACTGCACACAGGGCCAATACCTCTTGGCTAGGTAGATAGGACAGTGCCACAGACTGCAGCCCGCTTATGACCCATGAGACTGGGTCTGCTTGGCGGGGCTTGCGGTGGAGACCTTCCTTACAGCTGATCTTGGTCACCAAGTCAAGGACGTAGAAGTGAGCAGATGTCAGACCCCAGAGGATACACACCATGCTGCTTCCAGTTCTTATTGCTTCCACAGCCTTCCTCAAGCCCAGCCTCTCCAGATCCGCTGGAAACATCTGGCCTAGAGGGCGTGGCAGAGATCTGGCTTGCCAGGACTTGGGTGAAGGTTGCTTTCAGTGCAGTGTGTTGCCCGGTAGACAGTGCTGCTTTCAAGGCCTAGAGATCGAGGCAGAGCTTTTAGCATTTGCAGAACAGAGAGGAGTTTCTGTATTGATTGGGGGACTGGATGTTTGTGGAGTCACCGGAGCATTCTTGTTAGCTGTTCCCGTGCGGAAGCTAATGATAAATGCTTTGGTAGCCATGATTTGTATGTAAAGACCCAAGCCTGTGTTCTCTCTGGGCAGAGAATAATAGACATTGTAATCAGTCTCTGTTTACTTATGCTACAGTCTCTCTTTATTTATTCTGTTCTAAAGAAAGTTTTTTTTGGTTTTGGTTTGATTTGGGGTTTTGGTGGTGCTGGGGATTGAACTCAGAGCCTTGCTCTTGTGAAGCAGGCATGGTGCCACTGAGCCACATCCTTAGCGAGACAACACGTGGATGTCAGTGTTTCACGTTGACGTCAGCAGGCGATCTGGCTGCAGGGCTCATGCCACTGGTCTCTCTGCTTCCATTTATCTCACAGGTTTCAAGAGAAGGGGAATCTGGAAGTCTTGCTCTTTACCATCCAGTCCCGGATGCGGGCCAACAACCAGAAAGTGTACATACCGCACGACGGCAAACTGGTGTCTGACATCAACCGGGTACGGGGGCAGGGGGTTCCCACTGTGTGTCACCATGGGTGGAGAGTCCTGTCACAGACATGGAGGCACCCACTGGGCCATTATCTTTGGTGTTAACTAATTGTGTGGCAATTATCGCTGGGTTATCTGACTGTCGTTCCGAGAGGTCGGTCTGCTCACTGTCCTGTGGCTCAGCCTCCCTGTTCTACTGCCATGTCCATTTCTCAGGGCCGATTTCACTGTGCGTCCATGGTACAGCTTTGAGTTTGTCTTCGAATCTGGAGTGTTAGTTAGTGAAGGGGAGCCCTGGGACACCTCTTAGGCCTGTGGGTGTTACGTCAGTATGAACTTGCTGAGCAGCCAGAGTAAGAAGCAGTGTCAAGGCTGAGCCCAAGAGCCCCGGGGTCCTGACCTGTGTTCCTGGCACTTTGACCCAGCCGTGAACCCCAAACGCTGTCACTGGCCTCCATCCCTGGAGAGGCTTAACATCCATCTCCGGAAAGAACTGAAATCCCAAGCAGAGGTGTTTCCTGCGTAGCCCAGGAGTTTTCCTTTTACCCCGTGCAGGCCTGGGAGAGCCTGGAGGAGGCTGAGTACCAGCGGGAGCTGGCCCTGCGCAGCGAGCTCATCCGCCAGGAGAAGCTGGAGCAGCTGGCCAGGCGCTTCGACAGGAAGGCCGCCATGCGGGAGACATGGCTCAGTGAGAACCAGCGCCTGGTGACACAGGTAACAGGACATCGAGGGCAGAGGAGCAAGGATGCTCAGAGCCAGGTCTCACCTGGGCCGGAACCCGGTAACCTCCCCTCATTGGTGCCCAGTTCCTGTGATCAGCAGGATCTAGATGTCCTCTATGTAAGAACTGTCGGGTTAAGCCTCTGTCTTGGTCCTGGGGATGAACCCAGGGCCTCGTGTGCGCCGCAGAGCCACCCCAGCCCAGTGTCCCATTTGAAGGAAGAGCCACCAGTCCATAGCTGCCCCTGGAGTTGTCCTGTGTGGGCTGCTAGCACCAATCAAAGTGGGAGGTAGAGTTGACATAACTCAGGGTCCTGAAGAGGATGGAGTCAGAGCCGATCTGTGTGACTCTGATCTCTGTGCAGGGTGCTTCTCACTAAGAACGGACAAGGGCTTATTCTTCATCAGAGTATCTGTCCCTCCTGCTCAGAGCTTGGAGTCAAATTAAATTCCTTCCAGAAGGGGGGGGTAGCGTGCATCTTGAGAGCATCGGGAGCACATCAGAGGCCATCTGCAGCGCTGCCTGGCCTCCAGGGACAAGCAGGCCCTGCCCCTCAGCATCAGGCAGCCGCACGCAGGCAGGGTGAGTGCTACAGGCCACGAGAGTCCAGTGAGAGAAAGGAAGGGACATAAAAAAATGGAGATGTGTCAGGGACCAGCGCTGACCCCCTGTAGTGATTGTAATCGTCATGTACTGTGAACATTTAGGATAACAATTTTTTATAAGTACCCCTGAGTTTGAGATACAGTGTTACCAGTATGTGTGGCAGAGGGAGAAAGACTAGGCTGTGTTTAGAGGTTCTAGTGAGACATTTTGGAACTTGGTTCTGATTAGATAAGCTGCTGAAAGACAGCAGAACCAGCCCTTTCAAGAGAATGCTCTCCTAGCCCGAGTCTCTGCGCGTGGGGACCCTGGGCACCCGGCTAAGCTGCGGGCTCTTCCTGGGGACAGGATAATTTCGGGTATGACCTGGCAGCTGTGGAGGCCGCCAAGAAGAAGCAGGAGGCCATCGAGACAGACACTGCTGCCTACGAGGAGCGGGTGAAGGCCCTGGAGGACCTGGCCCAGGAGCTGGAGAAGGAAAACTACCACGACCAGAAGCGCATCACGGCGCGCAAGGACAACGTCCTGCGCCTGTGGAGCTACCTGCAGGAGCTGCTGCGGTCCCGGCGCCAGAGGCTGGAGACTACCCTGCAGCTGCAGAAGCTCTTCCAGGACATGTTGCACAGCATCGACTGGATGGATGAGATCAAGGTGGGCCGCCCCTCAGCGTCCCCCAGGCTCGTAGCTAGTACTGCAGTCCACATCTGCACCCTTAGCTCCGTCTAGGCGTCTATTTCCTTGAGACACATCGGGGAAACCGAGTCAGCGTGAGTCTGCCTGCAGTGGCCTCTCTGCCACTCAGTTCTTACCCATCTAGCAAATGTCACCAGTGCAGACCAGAGCACTCCGGTGACCACGTCATTTTATGTTCACAGCTATCCCAGGGCCAACCTGCTGGGCCCGGGAGAGGTGGACAGTCATCCGGGCTCTCAGTATTACTGTTCCAGGCTCAGTAACATCCAGACCCAAGGATGTCTGACACACGCTCTCCCGCTGCCTCAGCGTCTCTGCTGCGAGTCCGGACGGCCCTTCCCGTCGCCCTCTTAAGCCCCTCCCTGTGTCGTTCTCCAGGCTCGCCTCTTGTCTGCCGAGTTTGGGAAGCACCTGCTGGAGGCTGAGGACTTGCTCCAGAAGCACAAGTTGATGGAAGCCGACATCGCCATCCAAGGGGACAAAGTGAAGGCCATCACCGCAGCCACCGTGCCGTTCATTGAGACCACGGGTGAGGCTCGGGATGGCCTCTCTGTCCAGGTTTCTGAAGCCAGAGCCGCTCTCCAGCCCAGCGCCCCTCTGGGGCACATCCTCCAAAGTTGCCTTTAGATTTTGCCCTTTTTATTAATCAAGTCATGGTGCACAAAGCCAGCAGGATGGCAAAGCTGCTGTGCACAGGCAGCCGCTTGGTGCTCTGTAAGCACCAATGCAATACCACCCATCTCTCCTGCCGTTTGCTGTTCGGGTTATGCTGAGACAGTTTAAGTTTCTGGTTTTGTCTTAAATAGAAAACCTCACAGAGTTTATATCTGAGTTTTTTTAAATGGTGATGTGCGTCTTTAATGAGAATTAACTCCACTTTTCATCTCCCTTATCCCTGCGGCTCAGCAGGAACCAATTAGAAAGAATCTGGCCTGAGTTACTGGGGTCCCCGCATCCCACTCCACCCCAGGGAGATGGGCACCTTGAGACTGCAGCTTTATAGCCTGGCAGTGGATCTGAAACTTGCCCACTAAGAAGCTGCTCCTGTTCTTTACCCTCCGTCTTCCCGTTGTTCCAGGGTATCAGCCTTGCGACCCTCAGGTCATCCAGGACCGAGTCAGCCACCTCCAGCAGTGCTTTGGGGAGCTGAGTGACATGGCGGCAGGGCGGAAGGCCCAGCTGGAGCAGTCCAAGCGGCTCTGGAAGTTCTTCTGGGAGATGGATGAGGCCGAGAGCTGGATCAAGGAGAAGGAGCAGATCTACTCCTCCTTGGACTATGGCAAGGACCTGACCAGCGTGCTCATCTTGCAGCGCAAGCACAAGGCCTTCGAGGATGAGCTCCGAGGCCTGGATGCCCACCTGGAGCAGATCTTCCAAGAGGCAGAGGCCATGGTTGCCCGCAAGCAGTTTGGGCACCCGCAGATCGAGGTCCGCATCAAGGAGGTGCTGGCCCAGTGGGAACAGCTCAAGGAGCTGGCCGCCTTTCGCAAGAAGAACCTCCAGGACGCGGAGAACTTCTTCCAGTTCCAGGGTGACGCGGACGACCTCAAGGCCTGGCTGCAAGATGCCCACCGGCTGCTGTCAGGTGAAGACGTGGGGCAGGATGAAGGGGCCACACGGGCCCTGGAGAAAAAGCACAGGGACTTTCTGGAGGAGCTGGAGGAGAGCCGTGGGGTGATGGAGCACCTGGAGCAGCACGCCCAGGGCTTCCCTCAAGAATTCCGGGATTCCCCGGATGTGACCAATCGGCTGCAGGTCCTCCGAGAGCTGTACCAGCAGGTGGTGGCCCAGGCTGACCTGCGCAGACAGAGGCTGCAGGAAGCCCTGGACCTGTACACCGTGTTTGGGGAGTCGGATGCCTGCCAGCTGTGGATGAAAGAGAAGGAGAAGTGGCTGGCCCAGATGGACATCCCAGACACTCTGGAGGACCTGGACGTTGTACAGCACAGGTCAGAGTGGCCCCGCCTCTCTTTCCCTCCCTGCCCAGGTCAGAATCCGCCTCCTACCGCTGGCCCAGCGGGAGTATCTCAGAGAGGCCATGGGCTGCCCTAGGTTGCAAAATCCAGGCAGCAGGAGTCATGGGTCCCGAGCCGGCTCTGTGTCCTTGGCACTCCACCCTCAGGGGCCTTGGTTTCCTCTAATGTAAGGGAGTTTCTGGCCCCATTATTAGTTATTCTCGACTACAGCAGCATTTGCTCAGTGAGTTCCCTGCAGAACCCCATGCAGTGCAGAGGAAAGGTAGGTGTGTGGGGGTGAGAGGCCAGAACACCACCACTGCTATTTTACTATGTTTTCTATGTCTGTCCCTAAGCCTCAGGGACCACAGAGACCAGTTTGTAAACCACCAGCCGCAAGGCCACCCCAAATTGCAGTGTTCTGATTCCACCAGCACCTCATGGGACGGTGGGCTAGGCTGTGCAGAGCCAGGCATCGAGGAAGAGGAGGGGCAGCAGTGTCCAGCCAGCCCCTCCCTCTGCAGGACCCTGGGTCCTGGACTCTTATCCAGGAAGGGCTATCCTTTGTGGCCACATGACCTTAGCAGCTCTTCCTTACCTTCCCAGGAGTATTGCACCTGTGGGGCAAGAGCGTCAATGGTGGATGAGGGTGTAGGAGCCGCGGTTGGGCTTTGGGGTGTGGCAGCTGGTATTTACCCACACAGGGAGCCTCATTCCTTCACCCTTCTCGCCCCACTGAGAAGCTGTGTAGTCAGTGCCAGCTCTCTCCCGACCCAGCCCAGAAGTGCTAATGCATGGCATGGCCCTGAGCCAGGTGTTCCCCGTGTTCGTGGGTGGAAGGAGAAGGCAGAGCTCAGGAGGTGTTGGTAATGGGGCCGCTGGCAACGAAATGTCCGCATTCTCTGTCCAAACGGATCAGGTTTGACATCCTCGACCAGGAGATGAAGACTCTGAAGACCCAGATTGATGACGTGAACCTCGCTGCCAACAACCTGATGGAGAGGGGTCACCCCCGCAGCAGAGAAGTGAAGAAGTACCAGGACAGCCTGAACACCAGGTGGGTCGCGCAGCCCTCCGGCCCGGCCACCGGCTCTACGCTGCGCTTTCACACCCACTGTGGCAGCAGGAGGATCTGTGCCGTGAGCAGCAGGGTCAGCGCCAGGAGGGAGACAGGGGCTCTGTGCTCTGAGTGCCAAGTCAGGGGGCAAGGTCTGCGCACGTGTGAGGAGGCCGTTTGAGTACCTGCGGTGAGACCAGGCTGCATGGTCCTCAGGCAGTATTTCCCGACACAGTCCTGGGCAGAGGAAGTTGCTTTTAGAGCTCTTTTAAGTCCCGTCCATTAAACGGTGCTCCAGCCTGTGCCAGCATGCAGCGTGGATAATATGGCCCCTTCTCAAAGAAGAGGAGAATGAAAGGGGAGGCTGAGCAGGCTTTGTGGGCAGGACACAACACGGACCTTGAGGAGCCTCTCGAGAGTGTCCCGCTCAGAACGGGAGACCTGCCTATGAGCTCCTGGGGTCTTGGAGGACAGAGCCCTGGGCCCCCCGGAGCATCGTGCACCCTTCCTCCTACCCCGCCCACTCTGCACGCTGGGCCTCAACTATGCTCTGCCTGAGGCGGCCTGGGAGACAGACGGGCTCTGGGAAGACTCAGGAAAGAGACGGATGGATGGGTTCGGTGGAGACTCCACTGGGGGCCTAAGGGGAGCCAGGGTGGGGGGCGCTTCGGAGCCCCTGGAGTGGGCTGCTCACCTCAGCATTCAAGGATGGAAACTAGTGCAGGGATTGGAACTCAGTGTCACACAGAATAAGGGAGGGTGTCTGTCCACTCTGACACGGTCAGTAATGAGAGTGTGTGTGTGTGTGTGTGTATGAGACAGAGAGAGAGAGATAAAGAAACAGAAACAGGTGTTGCAGCTGCTTTTGGAGGAAATTAGCACAGTCCAAATCAGAGAACCTCCTAGAGCGGAAGTACCTGTTAGATGTGCAGTGAGCTATAGTCAGAGAATGTTAGTCTTTACAGAACATTAGACTGTGCCCTAAAACACAGCAAGGTACCTCATATTCTCAGGTGAGAAAAAAATCAGAGGCATAAAGAGGGAAGATTGTTTTCTGTCCATTCAGAGAGGTAAGGGGGACCTCTGTCTACAGGAATGGGGACCTTCCCTCGCCCGTCCCATTTGGGGTCACTCCATTTGGTTGGACAGTGTGGGCTCATGTTGAGTGGATTTCTGCCTCCCCAGAGTCATTCTGGCTCTGTTCCTTAGAGATCTCACAATTTATCCCGACTCATGCATAGCTCTTCAAGTGTTTCTTAAAACAAGTGTCGTTCCGGGCCAGGAATTTAGCTCAGGGGTTCTGGCATCTGCCTCGAAAGCCCAAGGTCCTGAGTTTGATCCCAGGTACCATATCTCACAGTGCCAGGGATGCTGGCCCACACTTGTAATCCCAGCACTCGGGAGGCAGAGGCAGGAAGATTGCTGTGAGTTCAAGGCCAGCCTGGGCTACATAGTGAACTCAGGACCACAGCCTGAACTATAAAGTGAGACCCTGTCTCAAAAAAACTGGAAAAAAAAAAAAAGAAAAAAGCCCAGTGTCCTTCTGCGCCCGTCCTCCCACGCTGCTGCCGCTCCACCTTCGCTGTGGACTTCTCTCACCACACTCCAAAGGCTGCCCGTCCTTCCAGCTGAGCCAGACTGATCTCCTTCCATGTTTCCCAGAGGAAAATAATTCTCATCCTTTGTACTGGTTTGGAACTTCACAGACTACCTTGTACCGTAATTGTGGCCTTGCATTGCTTACTAACAGGACAGCACTCTGTGGAGTGAGTGTCCAGGCAACGTCAGCACTGGGTGAGCTCTGTGTACCGATGTGACTTCCGTGGGACAGTCCTGTGTGGCTGTGTGCATAGTATAGCTCTATGCCGGGGTGTGGCACTGTGGTGAGCAAGGTCCTGCATTCAGTCCTGAGGCGGAGGGAGGTTTCAAGTCACAGGCAAGGGCAAATAATGCAATCAAGAGGCACTGTAAATGTGCAATGTGCATATGGTTGTAGGGTCCATTTTTTTTTTTTTTTTTTTGAGACAGGGTCTCACTTTTTGTAGTTCAGGCTGGTCCCAAACTCAGCCTCAAACTCAGCAATCCTCCTGTCTCTGCCTCTGGAGTGCTGGGATTACAGGTGTGAGCCACCATGCCCAGCACTGTGGTATGTGGTACTGATTGCAAGTGGGCAAGTCTCCATGCCCAGCATTGTTGTATGTGGTCACCAGGGATGGAACCTGGGACCTTGCACCTAGAAAGCAGGTGCTAGAACCACTGAGCTAAAACCCTAGCCCTAGTCTTCTTATTTCTGTCAGTGAGAGTGTACTGTAAGATAACAGTGAAAAGAATAAGTACATGAGTGATCACTGCATGCTGTACAAAGCTGTGTGTGCCGTGCTTCATATACTAGCAGCACTGTGGCTTTGTTTACACTAGCATCACCCCGTACCTGTGGGTGGGTGTTGCACTAGGACTAAGCGATGGAGGGTTTCCTAGCTATGTGGTAGTCTTGAGACCGCTGTCATAGGTATGGCTGTCACTGACCAGACGCCCTCCACCGCTACGTGGCTGTGCCCCGTGCTGCAGGACATCCTTTTCCTAACACAGGTGAAGAGCTGTGCCTCTGTCTCCTGTGCATTCTGCTCTGGGTCCCTCCCTAGGGACATGCTCTCCCAGAGACCCTTGAGGCTTATTGCCACCTCTGTTCAGGCTTCCGCTGCCCGAGTGTCAGTGAAGGGGAGCAGTTGTCAACAATCAGGCTCTTGGAAGGAGCATGTCCCCCCGCGCCAGGCCCGTCGCCTCTGTCCTGTTTCCTTCCCTTCCTTGGTCTTGTGCTTCCCCAGACTTGGTGGACTTAGTCATCACTGTCTTCCTGAGTGACAGCAAAGATGCTCCTCTGTTCTTTGCCAAACCTCTAGTGCCCAGGTCAGCGCCCAGCACGCGGCATGTGAGGGCTGAGTGACAGATGTTTAGTGAGTGAGCAGGGACAAAACTGAAACGTTTCTGCCCACTCAGCACGTCACCCCACAGCCTGTTGAGCATGTGATGGTCGCTCACCATATGCATTCAGTTAACCAACGTTTTTCTAAAAGTCCTAGGTCCAGGACCAAACTGGACAGCTGAGGTTGCCCGGTGGGGCTAACTGGAGTGGCGGAACCACGTCCTGCTTCTCGGAGACGGTGCAGTGTGAGAGGAAAGGGTGGGGCTGGCGAGCAGACCAGACCCACACGGAGCCGTCCCTGCGTGGCCACTCCACAGCGAGGGTCGGGAAAGGCTCCGCCGGGCTCGTGCCTCGGGCACAGCCAGGCTCTCTGTGGGAGAGCCTCGTAGTCTCCTCCTCCAGCGTTTCAGACCAACCTGGTTTCCTTTCTTTCCAACCTCAGAGCAGCGTCTCTAGAGCAGGCACAGAAATCCTAAAGTGCAGGGACTTCACGGTCCGGGGGTGCAGCCCAGAAGACCTCGGGCTCCCCCTCTAGTCCCCGGCCCTCCCATCTCCCCGAGACGTGTCTCAGAAGACGCTGCTCCTGTGCACTGGGAGGCCACAGCATCCCCACCGACACCACAGTGCTTGTTCTTTGTCACCCTGACCAGTCCCCGCAGCTCCCCTGGGGTACAGCTCCCCTCGGGGCCCCAGCCATAAGTGCCTCACTCCAGTGCACGCCCTGGAGGTATAGTGCAGCCGCCTCTGTGAAACCTGCTGCTGCCTCCACGTCCCTCCTTCCAGCTGCTTAGCTCCCTGCCTCATCTGCACTGCACCTAGTCCTTTATACCATGGTTATTTTGTGCTCTGTCTCCATTTCTCTGTGAATCACACCCTCCATAGGCAAGAGCCGCTTTGCCCATCTCTCCCAAAGTCTAACGTGATGCCTTAGGCCAGGTGGTGTCCCAGAGAGATGGGGTCAGTGAGTGACGAGCAGCCTGTGGGCTCTGGTGTGATGGGCCGGGCAGTTGGCCCGGATGGAGGGGGCGTCTCTGCTGGGCTGGCCTGGCTGATGGGCAACTCTCCCGGCAGTGCTAGGGGCCACTCTCAGCTGCATGCTCAGCCCCTGGGCAGGTCTTTAAAGAGGCCCACGTGTGCTGCTGGCCAACCCTGGACCTTAGGACAGCAATGGCGAACCTTTTAGAGATGAGTGCCCAAACTGTGGCCCAAATCTTCCTATTTGTTGCAAAGTCACAACATTACAATTCAACCTGAATACTGAGGTTTTTGGTATACAAAAAACAACTCCTACATCAACATCTTTGGTCATAAAAGTAAAACACAACAACATGTGCCACAGGTTCGCCATCCGCGCTGTCACGTATTCGCTGCTTCATAGCAACACCACAGTAGGTTAAGATTCTGTCATCTGCGTCTATTATAAACCCAGTTCTCCTCTTTCTCCTTTTTCACCTCTTTTAGACCCAATGCAAATTATTTCAGGCCCTCCAGCACTTTGAACACAGCCTTGAATGTTTGCAAGGTCTCCTGGGGCGGATGGGGGCTGTTTCCAGTGTTCTTGGAGTTAATAATGTGTGTTTTCTAATGATTTTCAACATTTCTGAAATGCCGGGGAATTTTTTACAGATACTCTTTGGCTTTAAATGGATTTACATCCTTCTAAACCTTCATCAGTCCGTGGTAACATAAGTAGAAAATGGATTTATGGCTGGGTGTAGCCCTACTAGCACCAGTCCCATCTACTCTGAGGCTAAGGCAGGAGGATTCCTTGAGCCCAGTTCAAGACCAATCTATGCAACACAGTGAGACCTCAACTTAAAAAAGATACATTTCCTACGCTTAACCCAGCAAACACCCCAGCTTAACCACACGCCCACTGTTGTTTGCCCTGGTGGCCTCATGGCTGGCAGCTGCAGTGTCATAGCTTATAGTACTAGAGGAAAAGACTGGCACGCAGAGTGCAGCTGGTAAGAGTGCATATTGCTTCTGTGCACTGAATCGCCGGACCATCACAAGTCCTAGATTTCTCTTTGCCCAAACTCTGGCTGCCCACAGCCTCCACTGTCGCCTTCCCTTGAGTGTCTGGGATCATATCACCACTCGCCTCCTCTCACTGTCAGGCACATGTGTCTTGAGTAAAATGAGAGGAACAAATTTTTCTCACCCACAGTTTGCTAGGCAGACATTTTGGGGGTACTCAGGGCTAAGGGGGAGGCGCAGGGTGTCCTGAGGGGGCCTGCAGCAGAGCTCAGGAGCAAGGCGTCTTGGTCCCTCGGGGCCTCCCTCCCCCGGCAGGTGGCAGGCCTTCCAGGACTTGGTGTCACAGCGGAGGGAGGCAGTGGACTCAGCGCTGCGGGTGCACAACTACTGTGTGGACTGCGAGGAGACCAGCAAGTGGATATCGGACAAGACGGTGGTGGTGGAGTCCATAAAGGACCTGGGGCAGGACCTGGCACGCCTCATCACCATCCAGAGGAAGCTGTCAGGCTTGGAACGTGATGTGGCGGCCATCCAGGACCGCGTGGGGGCCTTGAAGCACGAGTCACAGCAGCTGATGGAGTCACACCCTGAGCAGAAGGATAACATTGGCCAGCGGTACACAGAGGTTGAGAAGCTGTGGGAGAAGTTGCAGGAAGCCCTGAAGGACCAGGAAGCCTCCCTAGGGGAAGCCAGCAAGCTGCAGGCCTTCCTGCAGGATCTGGATGGGTTCCAGGCCTGGCTGTCTGCAGCGCAGAAGGCGGTGGCCTCTGAGGGCATGCCCGAGTCACTCCCAGAGGCCGAGCAGCTCCTGCAGCAGCACGCAGCCCTCAAGGGTGAGATTGACAGTCACCAGGAAAGCTACCAGCAGATCCAGGCCTCTGGGGAGAAGGTGATCGAACACTTCCTACAGCAGCACGCAGCCATCAAGCAGGAGGTCGACAGTCACCAAGAGGGCCAGCAGCAGCTCGAGGTGTCTGGGGAGGAGGTGGCCGACAGCCAGAAGTACCCAGAGTACCAGCTCCTAGGCCAGCGACTAGAGGGCCTGGGCACTGGCTGGGATGCCCTGTGCCGGATGTGGGAGAGACGTGGCCGCTCTCTTGGCCAGTGTCGCGACTTCCAGGAGTTCCAGAAAGATGCCAAGCAGGCAGAAGCCATCCTCAGCAACCAGGTAGGGAGAGGCATGCGGAAAGGGGGTGGGCTCCAGGGTATCAGCTCTCATGGCAAGTCTGTGAGTGAGCTGAGCACTCTCTGAACAAGACAGGCGTCTCTTGGGCTCTTGCGGTCACTAACTGGGGGAGAGGACTGCCTGTTTCTTGTGTGCCTCTTCCAGCCCTAAACACTTTCTCATCACTGGAGGAGTCAGAGGCTAGAGAAGCCAGTCTTTCCTTGGCTGTCTGCCCTTCCATGTGGCTTTAGACCCCCTGGGACAGTAGCAGGGGGCAGGCCTGGGGAGTGGGGCCTCCTCCATGCACAACTCCAGGGGGCACCATTCACCCTGAACCCTGCGTGGCTCGGCAGGTGCCCCAAGCCTGCTTAGCTGGTCTTCATACCTTGTCTGGAAACTTGCTTCCCAGGAATACACCCTGGCTCACGTGGAGCCCCCAGGGTCCCTCGCAGCGGCTGAGGCAGGGATCCGGAAGTTTGAGGATTTCTTGGTGTCTATGGAGAACAACAAGGACAAGATCTTGAGTCCTGTGGACTCTGGCAACAAGCTGGTAGCGGAGGGAAACCCATACTCAGACAAGATCAAAGAGAAGGTGGAGCTGATCCAGGACAGGTACTCTGCTCTAAGAGCCCGGGACCCCCCACCGCAGAGCACCAGGGCTGCGCACATTGTGACTGCTCTGGCTTCCTTCCAGGCACCAGAAGAACAGCCAGAAAGCCCAGGAGGCCACGGTCCTCCTGAGAGACAACCTGGAGCTGCAGAACTTCCTTCAGAGCTGTCAGGAGGTGAGGCGGTGGCGGCTGCTCTCCGGGAGGCCCTGGGTGGGAGCAGAACTGGACTGTCTCGCCAGGAGTGGTGGGATCTCATGAGCCGCTGCTCAGCTGTTTAGGTTGTCCTTGAAATTTCCAGTTCCACGGTTCTTTTGCCACCTCAACCTGAAAAACCAACATTTGATTTTCTAAGCCAAGAACTGGGATTCTCAAATTGTCATCCAAAACCTGTCTCTCCTGGAATCTGCCAGGGCCTGCAGAGACCTGGCCTCAAGGGCACGAGAGCTTTTTATTCACCCACACTGGAGTCCACCCTTGGCATAACCTTGGGCTTGCAATCACCGTCGTGATACCCGCCTGCAGTGCGCTTAAACATCTGAATTTTGCTTCAGGCCCTGCACATCGTGGACCCAGACTTAGCCCTGTGTAGGGCAGCCTAGTCAGAACCTTCCGAGTGATGTGGAGGAAGAAACTTTGTAAACTAGCCTCCCAGCTGGAGCTCTGCTTCCAGCTTAGGGGGTCCCGGCTGCTCAGGGCCCACTGCACAGGGGAGGGCTTCAGTCACTGTACGGGTCCCTCCTTGGCAGGCCTTCTGTGTACCACGGGGCTCCCTGTGCCCTCTCTGCCCTTCCTCCCAGCCCAGCCACTTTGTTTTCATCTACCTCTGCCCTTGGCATAAGCCAGGCCTAGTGTGGTGCCTTGGACACAATGGAGGTCCCCACACTTCTTTCTTCCTTGTTAAGTATAGGTTTTGTCCTGGCCTCTTCCTCAGATATCTGTATTTATTAGTGATTTCTTACCTTCCCACCAAAGGATAGAGTCATGTGTGTAACCAGTGAAATCACACTGACTTTGTACACTGTGCCAGGGCCTGTCCTCAGACCTGGAGATGAGGAAGAGGAGCAGAAACTGTTTTTGGCCTCACACCGCACACTCTAGTGAGGAAACGCACCACACCTGCACTGTGGCCTGGCATGATGCTGGGACCTGGGGACCCAGGGACGAAGTGCTATCTTCACGCTTCTGCCCCTGGCAGAACCAGGCCCCATCTGCTCCACTCTCTGCCCTCAGCTCACTGTCTGGATCAATGACAAGCTGCTGACCTCTCTGGACGTTTCCTACGATGAAACTCGCAACCTTCACAACAAATGGCTGAAGCACCAGGCATTTCTTGCTGAGCTGGCTTCGCACCAAGGGTGGCTTGAGAACATCGATGCGGTGAGTGGCACGGGGCGGGGCCACTGGGCCACTGAGAGTGTCCTGTGCTGGGCACTGCCCCTTGGTGTGGACACTGTACCCTGACAGGCTGGGCAGCGTAGAACTTGGCAGTAAAAAAACTTCTCTAAATCCTCAAGCCCATACAGCTCCTGATGCGGCGGGGCTTGTTGTAAGTGTGGTCACAGCTGTGCTTCTTGAATCACCTGTGTCGGGAACAGGACGTCCCACCAGAGCCAGCACAGGGCAGAGATGTTTCTGTTTGCTACCATTGTCCTTATCAGGCTCCAGCGCTGCCCTGTCCAGGCCAGGGAAGCACATGAGGTGACCAGCTGCCCCGATGGAGCCTTACCCTTCTCGTCACAGATGGGCCCGGCCCAGGGATGCCCTGTGGCTGAGTCTGGAAGGGCGTGGCTTTGCTCTCCGTGCTGTGGCTGGAGGGAACAGTGAGGCCAGGCCACAGGAGGCCAGCCCGGCACAGGGAAGGGTGCAGCCCGAGTCAGGCTCCTTCCTCTGAGCCCCAGGGGCTCAGCTTCTTCCTCTCCCGGAGCGAGGGTCACAGCAGCACTTCCAGTGAAGGCAGACAGAGTGCGTAGGACCAGCTTGGCCCTTGTGAGGCCTTCAGTACACACTGGCACTGTTAGTGCTGTGTAGTCCTCGCCCCGGGGCCTGTCACACTGTACACACCGGAAGCGATACAGTCATACAGGTGAAACCCAGGGCAGGCATCTTAGCAGCTAGAGATCCTGAGGGCTAGCGTACTACCTGAGGGACTCTCAGACCTGCAGACTGCTTCCCAAAGCCCCGCCTCTGGCCAGCCTAGTCTTCTGCCTCCAGGGCTGCCCTCTTTTCGGATAAGTCCACGGTTCAGAGTATTTCGGTGGAGCTGCACCCAAGCTGTGCGGCTCTTTGCTTCTCTGACTTCCCCATGGGTAGCCTTCACCCCCGCAGGGCTGCCCATGGGCTCTGAGCATGAGCTGTGCTCTTCCTCCCACAGGAAGGGAAGCAGCTGATGCAGGAGAAGCCCTGGTTCAAGCACAAGGTGTCTGAGAGGCTGGAAGCCTTGCACCGGCTCTGGGATGAGCTGCAGGACACCACCAAGAAGGTGACCCAGGAGCTGTCCAAGGCCAGGAGCTCGGACCTGCGCTCGCAGACCGAGGCAGACCTCAACAAGTGGATCAGCGCTATGGAGGAGCAGCTGCGGTCAGACGACCTGGGCAAGGACCTGACCAGTGTGAACCGGATGCTGGCAAAGTTGAAGGCACGTGAGCAGTTGCAGCTGGGAGTATCAGGCCAGCAGGGCCTGGGGCACTGGCACTCTTGGCCCTCTTAGCTGCACTTGCTTTATTGTGCAAAAACATCCCCTGGTTCTTAACCCTTTCCTCCCCTTTTGCAGTGGGCAGGACCCGGATGGAGTGAGAGGATTCCTGGGAGATAGAGGACCACACTGAGGGGAGACAGTGGGAGGCTTCCGGGGGAGGCTGAGCTCTACCTCGGCCCTGGAGGATGGCTGGGGCAGGTGGCTAGGGCGTGGGGAGGGCTGCCCTGTGCCAGCGTTGTCCCCTTGTGTCTCAGCGAGTGGAGGACCAAGTGAATGTGCGCAAGGAGGAGCTGGAGGAGCTGTTCAGCTCCTTGGGAGAAGATGCGGACTTGAGTGTCGAGAGGCGATTCCTGGACCTCCTGGAACCCCTGGGGAAGAGGAAGAAGCAGCTGGAAATATCCAGAGCCAAGCTGCAGATCAGCCGGGACTTAGAGGATGAGACGGTGCGTGGGCTGCAGCCCCTCCGCCCCAGAGCCGAGCTGCCAGCTGCCATCAGGGTAGCCGGCTGCTTCCCAAACACTGAATAGCAAAGCAAAGCCAGTGCTTGTTGAGTGGCAACTCACTGACTGCTTGCTAGTGTTGATCCTAAGTAAGGATTTGGGGTCAGACGGACTTTGGGTCTGTCTGTGTCACTGTGTTTCTTTTCCATAATGAGAGCAGGACCAGTTTATTCAGAACCTCAGTTCAAAACATCAGTATCCCCCGCTATAAAATGGGTATTGGGAGGAGGCAGGGGGATGCTGCCCACAGCCCTGTCTGGACTGCGGCATGTAGCAGGTGGCCATGGTTGTCATGAGCTGTCCCTGCCTCCTGCGCTCTAGCTCTGGGTGGAGGAGAGGTTGCCACTGGCCCAGTCCGATGACTACGGCACCAACCTGCAGACTGTGCAGCTGTTCATAAAGAAGAACCAGGTGAGTCCTGTGCTACCCCAGCCGCTGCTTAGACAGGCTTTGATGATGGTGGAAGATTCTGGGAAGATCACAGAGGAGGGTGGAGCTATGGTATGTGGGAGGAGCCAATCAGCCTCTTCCTGGCTCAGGTGAGTGCCGGGTGCGGGAGGCCCTGGCCGGCTTGTGTGCTCTTGCCACCCTGGAGTCAGTCGCCACCCTGAGAGGTCGCCAGTCATTCCTGGTTTTGCCCCCTCAACACTGACTTGCCCCTCTCCCAGGCTGAGCTTAGCAAGTGTGGTGACCTTGGGGTATGTAAACCCCTTCCTTTGGCATATGAGGATGTCACAGGGCTCAGCCATCATTAGCCCGTGTGTGGACTCAGGCCTAGCAGAAACATCATCAGTGATCTTGGGCCAGACTGGAAGCGGCTGAGGCCCTGGCCTGAATCGTGGGATGGGCAGATTCCAGACACGTGCTCTGCCAGGGCTGTGGAGGGAGCCTGAACCCTCAAGAAGCCAGTTGTAAGGGGTGGCATAGCTTTGTGCCTGGCTAGGAGCTGGGTCCGGGCCCTCCTCTTTGGCACAGAACTTCTCAGCCTGCCTGTCAGCAGGGAGAGTCTGAGGGCTCTCCCCAAGCAGGGCAGTGTGTCCCAGGTGCCGTGCCAGACAGGAAGGAAATGCAACTCCACGGCACGCAGCACCCTCCCTCTCGCTGGCTGCAGGGGACCCCTGCTCGGAGCCCAGCAGCTAGCAAAGGCTGTGCTCCCGTGCAAATTCTCCAGCGCTCCATCAGGCCCTTTGCTTCCAGCTAACATGACCTAGTCGCAGAGGCTCCAGCAGCCACTTACTAAGACCTGTACCACAAGATGATAAGATTCAGGGTTAGTTAAGGTTACAGCCTGCAGAGGCCAGTGGGAGACAGTGGTCTCAGATGTCCCACCTATAAAATGAGCCAGTGCTCGTCTCTCTAGCCTAGAGACTTGGTTCTGCTGAGCCCCTGTAAGTGTGAGTGCTCAGCGGTCTCCAGCCCCCCTGGCCCACAGCTGCTGTTCTGGAGAAGCGGCAAGTGGAATATGGATGGGGCTCCCTGGCCAAAGAAGGGACATAGTCTCTGAGCAGAGACAGGCTGCATCCAGCCGCACCTCCTCATGAAACCCTCCCTCATGGTGGCTCTGATGTCAGCTATGTCCTCCCAGAGTGTGTGGCAAATGCCGCTGACCAGGCCCCAGCCTGGATCCACCCCTGAGCCCGCTGGGGTGGGGTCTGGTCACAGCATCTCCCACAAACGGGCTGATCCTGATGCTGCTGGCTGGGCCTCTGCTGAGCCAGCCCTGCCGCAGTCGGAACAACCTGCAGGTGCCACAGGACCGGTTCTCTCACCTGCTGCTCCATCGGGGGGCTGGAGCACCTCAGTCCCCTGCTCCAGCGCCATCTCCCTCTAAACCACCTCTCTCTCTCTCTCTCAGTTTTAATTTTTGTTTGTACGTGTTTGGATCACATAATGACTATGCTCTTTGTGAGGAGCTACTGTCTGTACATAACACATCTTCACTCCTTTCTCATCTCTCTCTCCCCTCCCCACTCTTTCCAGCTCTTGGTCCCTTTCCCATCTGAACAAAGTGATCTTCCTACTTGTTATCTTTTAGTTTGTTCTTTATGTGCTGAACTCCTCATAGAAGGAAAACTCATGTGTCTGATTTATTTCACTTAATCTGATCTCCAGATACATCCATTGTCTTGCCTATTGCTTGTTTATCTTTCTTTATGGAAAAGTAAAACTCTACCATGTGCAAATATGACGCTTCCTTTCTCCATTCATCTGCCGATGGACGCAGAGGCCACTGGGCTGTTACGATCGTGCTGCTGCTGGCACAGACCTGCGGGGATCACTGTGTACTCTCTAGCCCCCTCCTGCTCTCAGCTCCTTGTTCTGGGGCAACAAAGATTGAAGCCAACAAGTCAGCAAGCGTGGGGGGTGGCCAAATGTGTACGTATTAGAAAGAATAAAGGAACAGCTCCCCGCTGGTTGCAGTGAGATCCCATTCAGGCGGACACTGTAGCTCAGTGCAGGAGAATCTTTTAGAGCCTTCTGCCATACAGCACTCCCTCTGTGGCACGCACACCACAGGTTGGCACTACTGTCCCACGCAGTTAAGTCCAGACAACTTTGGTAAAGAGGACAGAACACAGCCGATATCCGCAGTGCAAGCTGCTTCCTTCACACGTCACTTCCTCCCGCCGCTTGGTTAGGGACCTGCTCTCTGGGACTTGCACCCCACTTGGCCCTGATGGTCATTCGCGTAAGTAGTTATGTGGCCCGCTGGCACACTCACTCGCTTAAGTCCTGACTCTTTGTTTACTTCTGGTTAGCTGTTCAGGACCTGCGCCCCATCTGCCTGACCTCCCCTTCGTCAGCTTCCTGTGTGAGTCTTTTAACTCTTGGGGAAAATACCTAGAAAAACAGCTGGGTCCTATGGAATTTTAGTTTTAGTTTCTTGCAGAATCTCCATGCTGATTTCCATACCAGTTGTCCCAGACTACATTCCCACCAACAAGGTAGGAGGTCCCCCAACAGCAGGCTCATCAGCATCTGTAACCATTTGATTTCTGGCTTTCATTATGAGAGCTAATCTTTCTGAGGTAAGATGGAGTCTCTGTTTTAATTTGCATTTCTCTAGTGGCCAGGAATGTTGAACATCTTTTTAATGCCCTTATCGGCCATTAGTACTTTTTCTTTGGAGAAATGTCTATTCATTTCAGTTGGCCATCTTTTGATCGAGTCTTTTATTTGGGGGGAGCTATATTTTTAGTTCCATGTATATTGTAGATATTACTCCTCTGAGGAAAAAATAGTAAAATTTTTTCCTATTCTGTAGGTTATCTCTTTTTGTTTTGTTTTGTTTTATTTTAGTTTGGTTTTTTGAGACATGGTCTGGTTGTGTAGTTCAGGCCCTGCAGTGACAATCCTCCTGCCTCAGCCTGCCGAGTGCTGAGGTGAGCCACCATACCTGGCTATAGGCTGTCTCTCGACTCTGTTGGTGATTTCCTTTGCTGTGCAGAAACTTTTCAATTTCATACTCTTTTTTTTTGAGACAGGGTCTCGCTTTATGGTTCAGGCTGGCCCTGAGCTCAGCCTCAAACTTACATCACAACAATCCTCCTGCCTCTGCCTCCTGAGTGCTAGGATTACAGACTTGAGCCACCACGCCCAGCACTGTGATATGTGGTACTGGTTGCTGCTGGGGTGAGTCTCCACGCCCAGTACTGTATGTGATTACTGGGGAATCGAACCCGGGTCCTTGCGCTTGTAAGACAGGCACCAGAACCACTGGGCTAAATCCCCAGCCCAATTTCATACAATCTTATTTGGGGATTCTTGATATTATTTCTTGTGCCACTGGGACTCTGTTCAGAAAATCTTTGCCTCTACCTGTGTCTTCACGACTCTTACTTACTTCATCTTCTAGGAGATTGTTTCTGTTTTAACACTTAAACCTGGATGTATTCGGATGTTAGTCTAGTACACAGCAAGAGCTACAAGTCTAGATTTAATCTTCTACCTGTGGCTAGCCAGGTCCCCAGACTATTTATTAATGAGGCTGTCTTTCCTCTGGGTGTGTCTCAGTCCCCTTTGTCAAAGATCAAAGAGCTGAATGAACGAGGCTGGTTCTGTCCCATGGACGCCGTCTGTTCCTGGGCCTGGACCATGCTGTCTTTCATCACAGTCACTTTGTACTACAGGTTCAGATCTGGGATGTCAGTGCCTCCTGCTCTGCTCTTGTGACCTGAGACTGCCTTTGCTCTCTGGGTCTCTTCTGCTCTCATCTGGATTGTAGGGTTTCAGCATCTCCCATCACTTTCACTTTCCCCTGGAGCTGTTTTCTTCCAGTCCTTCTGCCCTTTTTTGTGCCTTCTGACAGCCTGGGCTCGTTTCTACCCCAGGGCCTTTGCACTTACTCTTTTACGACAGAAGCTCTTATCCCAGATGTCCGTGTGATTGCTGCCGTCTTGTCTTTCACACTTCGTGCCGATGCCATCTCCTCAGAAAGGCCCTTCCGAGCTCTCGAGCTGAGGTGGTCTCCACCACATGTCAACAGACACCCTTCACCCCCAGATTCAAATTGCTGAATTTTCCCTGTAGCATCCAGGGAGGAAAGTGTATCCTTGTTAATTTACAAGCTGACCAGTGATTTCCTCTACTTGATGATAAGTTTTATGAGAACTGGGTTTTCTTCATCTCATTTCCATTTCACCCTGGTGCCTGGACCAGCATCTGGCACAGACGCAAGACCTTAGTAAACATGTGCTGAGAAGACATCTCAAACTGATAGGCTCCCTCCATGGGAGGCTAGAAAAGGCCCGAGGGGCAAGAGAAATACATCTTAGAGCAGCCTGCACAGGTCGTGAGCATCCCAGAAAGTGCAGACACAGTTCAGGGAGCCTTGCGAAAGTCACTACTCTCACTACCTCGAGCGCTGGTGGCCTCTGCTCCGCACACATAGCTGCTCTTGCTGCTGCTCTCAAATGATTTTAAAGGCCATGGGGACACGGTTGGCAAGACTGAAGTAGGAGGGAGGTGGCCCTGGCCACGTGGCAGGGCCTCCTGCAGAAAGACTGGTGTGGTCACCAGAGTGGGACCAAAAGGCCATTTTGGTGATCAAAGGTTCACACAGTTTATAAAAGTTTGGAAAACGGAGGTGGAGAAAAAGTCCAAAATGCTAAAAAAGAGGCAGATGTCACTATTCTTTTATCTCAAGAAAACCTGCTAAAATGCAATGCCAGACCGTTTTTCTGACTTCCCACACACACACCCACGCGGTCAGGCCAACCCGGAAAGGGAGTCTGCCCGGAGCACAAGCCGTGGGCCAGGTGGGGCTGTGCTCAGGCCTCTGAGGGGTCGGGAGGGCCGCTCAGCACCCTGCCACCAAGTGGTGCTGCCAGGTTCTCTTCGTCCTCTGCTCCATCCCAGCAGGGAGAGGGGAGGGGAGGAGGGAGACCCTGGCCGGGTCAGAAGGCCTCGCTCTGAGCCCTGCCTTTTGGTCACAGACGCTGCAGAACGAGGTCCGAGGCCACGCGCCACGGGTGGAGGACGTGCTGAGGCGAGGGAAGGAGCTGGTGGCGGCGAAAGAGACTGACCTGGAGGATATCGAGGCGCGCCTGGGGCACCTGGACACCTCCTGGGACACGCTACAAAAGGCAGCAGTGGGGCGGGGGCGGCGCCTGCTGGAGGCCCATGAGGCACAGCAATACTACCTGGATGCGGACGAGGCAGAGGCCTGGATCAGTGAGCAGGAGCTCTACATCTTCTCCGACGAGCCCCCCAAGGTCTGCGGGGGCTGCAGGCCAGGGAGCTGGGTGGGCAGCTGTGGCCACTCTCAAAGTCCAAGGGTACAGGGCAGGAGGCAGGTGTTAGTGGACCCACAGGATCTCTCTGCTGCCCCCAGAACCCTGCCTGGTCACTGCTCCCATTCATACCATGCGGTGAGCAGTCCACAGCCAGGCTGCCCGCTTGCACACCACCATGCTCCAGCCAGGCTGGATGGGGTGAGAGGAAAAACATGGGAATCTCAGAGCTGGAGCTCCCAGGAAGTTTTCACGGGCGCAGAGCTGGCAGCCGGCCAGGAAGGAAGGGCAGAGGGCAGTGCGGGGACTCAGAGCAGCAGGAAGACAGCGCGCGGCGGTCTTCCCCACCTTGGGCCTTCGCCCGGGCAGGGAGCGTGGTGGCTGGGCCCTGACGCTAACCAACTAATCTCCTAGGACGAAGAGGGTGCCATCGTGATGCTGAAACGGCACCTGCGGCTGCAGCGCACAGTGGAGGAGTACGGGAGGAACCTCAAGCAGCTGGCTGGCCGGGCCCAGAGCCTGCTGGCTGCCGGCCACCCCGAGGGGTGCGTGCTCTCCGGGGGACTTGCAGGTCATGGGCATCAGGCCAGAGCCCTGGCTACCTTCAGATTGGCACAGCTCCATCCTGTGCCTTCATTTTGCATGAGGAGCCTGAATGGGCTGCCCGAGGCCAGGTTTCTGAAAAGTCAGAGAAGGAGTAATGAGACCACCCTCTTCGTGAATGGAAAGCCCCATCTTCCAAAGAATGAGAACCTGCTAAGAGACACTGAGGAGAGTTGTGACTGTGCTGTCCTTAAGCACCCCACAGAGTCTCAGCAAAACCCTTGGGAGGAGTGAAGGTTACTGTCTGGAGAGCGGTAGTGTCTGAGCTGACGAGTCAACTAGGTTCCGATGAGTGGAACCCACCGACAGACTCTCGGGCTCCCTGAGTCACAGCCCAGCTCTCGGCTGCCTTTAAGGCACCACTGCTGCAGGTCTTCATTAGCCACCCCAGGATGTGTAGTGGGAGCCCCAGACAGAGCCCTGCCTGTCCTTCTTGGAGAGCTTGGCAGGGCCACTGCTGGGCCCCACCCAGAGCTCTGCCCACAGGCCCCTGGGAAGCAAGGGAGAAGTTTCCCTTGTGCACATGACTGCGAGAGAGGAGCCCTGCAGAAGGGCTCACAAAGAAACAGAACCCCAGGACACGGTCCCACCGTGCCTGCCTCGTGACCCTTTATTCCCAGCTCTTCTATGGGAAAGGCCACAGGCTTCACATGCCCATGGGCCCTTAGCGGGGCCCAGGAGCTCATCTCACTCGGAGCTGTGTGCTGGGTTTTGATCACCATCTTTAAGGGGTTTCTTGGTGTGAATTCCAGGGAGCAGATCATCAGACATCAGGGCCAAGTGGACAAGCAGTATGCAGGGCTGAAGGACATGGCCGAAGAGCGCAGGCGGAAGCTGGAGAACATGTACCACCTGTTCCAGCTGAAGAGGGAGGCCGACGACCTGGAGCAGTGGATCATAGAGAAGGAGAAGGTGGCCTCCGACCAGGAGATGGGCCAGGACTTTGACCACGTGACTGTGAGTAGCTGCAGCCTCGCCTTCTTTGCCCGTTCACACCGCAGACACAGCCAGCCCGCTTTCCTGACCATGCACTGCCCCTGCATGGGTCAGAGATGCAGCCATACCGGGCCGCCTGGAAAGGGTGTGAGGTCCAGACCATGCACTTGTGGTCTTGGGAGAGTGCACAGTTTAGACCGCAGTGATGCCCACCTGCCCCCAGGTCTGCTGACCCTATCTTTGTCCACTCTGCGTCTAGATGCTCAGAGACAAGTTCCGAGACTTTGCCCGGGAGACGGGAGCAATCGGGCAGGAGCGGGTAGACAATGTGAACACCATCATTGAGCGACTCATTGACGCCGGCCACAGCGAGGCAGCCACCATCGCTGAGTGGAAAGACGGTCTGAACGACATGTGGGCCGACCTGCTGGAGCTCATCGACACGCGCATGCAGCTGCTGGCGGCCGCCTATGACCTGCATCGCTACTTCTACACGGGCACCGAGATCCTCGGCCTCATCGATGAGAAGCACCGGGAGCTGCCTGAGGACGTGGGGCTGGACGCCAGCACGGCCGAGTCCTTCCACCGCGTGCACACTGCCTTCGAGCGGGAGCTGCAGCTGCTGGAGATGCAGGTGCCCTCGGGCGTCACTGACCCTTCCCTACATGCAGAAAGTCATGGCCCCGTGGGGCTCTAGAGGGAGAATTCTGGGAGGTTTCTCTTCCCTAGAAAGCAACAGCTCAGCACAGAGAGCAAGAGCCCTCAGGACCTATTGGGTTGCTGTAAAGATGGAGAATTAGATGGGAGCTGTGGGGAGCGGAACTCACCCACAGTTACTCTGTTACTTCTGAGATCAAAGGGCACACACTCTTGCGAAAGTCTAGGGTGCCGTGGGCAGGCAGAGGCCCTCCCTGCCAGCCCAGCCCAAGCCACTGTGCAGAGCCATGACCAGTTCTGCCGGACTCTGCAGGTGCAGCAGTTTCAGGACGTGGCCACACGCCTGCAGACAGCGTACGCTGGGGAGAAGGCAGACGCCATCCAGAACAAGGAGCAGGAGGTATCTGCTGCCTGGCAGGCGCTGCTCGAAGCCTGTGCAGGGCGCCGGACCCAGCTGGTGGACACGGCAGACAAGTTCCGCTTCTTCAGCATGGTCCGCGACCTCCTCTCCTGGATGGACAGTGTCATCCGGCAGATCGAGACCCAGGAGAAGCCCAGGTGAGGGAGTGAGGCTGCCAGGCCGGATCTGCACCGGGGTGTGGCCGTCTCCGAGGGGCACCCGATGCCCAGCCTGGTCCCAGAAGTGGAGTCTCTCAGCTTCCACTGGGAGGACCAGCTGTTTCAGGGGGGGGAGAAAGACATCTGTAGCCAAATTCTCCCATGGGCATAATCACTGCTGTGTCTGTGAGACGGGAGACGCCCACATGCAGAATGGGGTGCCCCCCCCCAATCAGGACAGAGCTGATTGGCCACGAAAGATGGGACCAGGCACGTGCAGCAAGAGCTTGGCAGGACTCAGCTCTGCACCCAGTTGTGCTAGTGCAGCAATTCCCGGTGACCCATCTCTGTCCCCTCCCCTCCAGGTGCCCTCTCAATGGCTGTGCCTTTTACCTTTAACATCTTTATTGAGATAGAAGTCACACACTGTACTTCACCTGCTTAAAGGGTATTATTCAGTGATTTTATATCTTCCCTTTATACAGCTATCGCCACAATCTGAGTTGTCCTCCGTCCTCCCCCCCAGACCCACCTCCACTGTGCCCTTGGCCCCCAGCAGCCACCATTCCACTTTTTGTCTCTATGCTGGACTTGTATAAACAGAAGATACCCCCGTGTGTATGACAGCTTTCCTGTCACTGGCGGGAAACACCCAGCACCCAGAACAGAAGGGGGGTGAATGTGTCTCCTGGTTCAAGGACTTCAGTCCTGGTCAGCGGCCCCATGGCAGACCATCATGGCGGAAGCATGTGGGATCCAAGTCTATAGTTACGGCAGCCAGGAAAATGAGAAAGGGGCCGGACAGATGCAGACCCTAAAGTCACATCTGTGACACACCCAGAAATGTGCTTTCACTCATCTTCTAGGTGGGTCCCAAGCCTGCCAGGTTGACTAGTTTCACTGTTACACCTGTTTCTCCTGTAACTGCTGCCCTCTCTGCTCTCAGCAAGGCCAGAGACCGATGGATGTCACAAAGGCACCAGTGGTCCCACTGGGCCGAGCAGCAGACGACTCCTGGGCTGACCAGAGGGAGGGGAGAGGGGCCGAGCTCCTGGGCACAGATGCCCCTGCCAGCCACAGTGACCCCCGGACATTCTCTGCCCTGTCCGCCGCAGGGACGTCTCCTCGGTGGAGCTGCTCTTGAAGTACCACCAGGGCATCAAGGCAGAGATCAACACCCGGGCCAAGAACTTCAACACCTGCCTGGAGCTCGGGGAGTCCCTGCTGCAGCGGCAGCACCAGGCCTCAGATGAGGTGAGCCCGTGTCCTTGTCCCACTCTTGCTGGCCTGGCAACTTCTGAGGAGCTCACCTCCACCCCCGGAATGCCAGGGCTGCCCACAGGCCAGGAATGAGGCCGCACCAGCACACCCTCCTCATAGAGAGCAGACTCAAACCTACCCCAGCCCCCGTGTGTGCTTGCTATGGAGCTTGGGCCTGCTTCTTCCGTAAGGCACAGACAGGTGCCGCAGGGAGTAAAGGGCCTGCCCGAGCCACACAGCTGGAGGGAGCAATGTGCGGCCAGGCCCGGCCTCCTCGCAGCCTCAGACAGGGAAGACGTCCAGCGCCTGAGCTGCTGCCCTCCCTCCTGCAGATCCGGGAGAAACTGCAGCAGATGATGGCCAAGCGGCTAGAGATGGACAGGAAGTGGGAGGACCGTGACGACCGGCTGCGCATGCGTGAGTGCAGAGCGGGTGCCACATGGCCACAGAGGGCAAGAGGGCAGCACAGCCTGAGACAGCGGGCAGGGCGTCACGCAGGGCTCAGGGCCTAGGTCCGGGGCCCAGTAGAAGCCCCTCCCTGCCCCCTTGGTGCACCCAGCTATGCCTGGTGGGCCTCTTCTCTGTGGCCGGGGTGGGTCAGGACAGGTTCTGGAGCCTGCTGGATACTGCTGTGCGAGTGCGACGTGGGCACCTTGATGAAGCATCTGGGGCCAGGGCAGCAAAGAAAACCTCGCTTTCCTCTCTCGGCCTGGCACAACACACGCCTGGAATCTCCACACTGCATTTGGTTTCAGGATGTTTTGTTCCAGAATGTTATAGGCACAGACCCTTCAGGGAGATGGGGTTGGACCACAGGATGGGTGGAGTGGCCGTGGGCTGGTCACCCCCGAGTGGGTGTCACCTGCATGGGGCGACCTGCCTGGTTGACAGCCTTGTAAGCCTGATGTGCTGCCCCAGGTTCCTCGGGCCACTGAGCACTAACAGCCGCACCTGGCGGGCGGCCGGCTTGTCCCCGCAGTGCTTGAGGTGTGCCAGTTCTCGAGGGACGCCTCTGTGGCCGAAGCATGGCTCATCGCCCAGGAGCCCTACCTGGCCAGCCGGGACTTCGGGCACACAGTGGACAGCGTGGAGAAGCTCATCAGGAGACACGAGGCTTTTGAGAAATCCACAGCCACCTGGGCAGAGCGCTTCGCTGCCCTGGAGAAGCCCACCACGGTGAGCACCATGGGGCTGAGAGGGCGGCGGTGCTGGGCACTGGGTGGAGGCTCACCTGTTGTTAGGACTTGGGTGGGATAGGAGTGTGGAGAAAGTTGGACCTTGGGGTGGTGGCCGAGGCCTAGAGTATATGGCCAAGCTGAGGGGGCCTCTGAGACCACAGCTCCCGTGCAGGCTGCCCTGACGCTTTGGTCTTTTCCTCTACCAGCTTGAGCTGAAAGAGCAGCACCAGTCCCCAGAGAGACCCACAGAGGAGCCAGGGTGAGTGGCTGCCATGTGGCAGGTGCAGAACTCACCATGAAGGGTGTGGGGTGGACAGGAGGACATCGCTTTCAATCTGAATCTGAATAAGTCGCTTGGGCATCTCACCCCCAGGCCCCTTGTCAGGGCACCCATTGTACACAGGGTTTGATCCCAAGGCCTGTGTTGCCCAGTCATGGTGGCCTGCAGCCCCAGGCAGCCGGGAAAGGTGGCCGGAGCTGGTGCGGCTCTGACTATCTCTGTGGGGAACCCCTGATTCAGCTGCTCACGTGCCAGGCATCTGTCCTGAGCCTCTGCTGAGCACCTTGGCTGGCTGGCTCCCCATGCGGAAGTCAGGCCTCAAGGGAAGGCCACTGGCACTGAAGAGGGTCTTTGTCTTCCTCAGGCCTCAGGAGGAGGAAGGCGAGACCGCGGGGGAGGCCTACCGTGCGACCACCACCGAGAGAACGTCCCCGGTCAGTTTCCTGACGGGTTGGTCTGGCTCCATGGAGTCGTTGCTGCCTGAGCCCTCCCATCCCTACTAGGCGCAGCGGGCGGAAGGCAAGGACAGGGCCTTGAGCTGCCTTCCAGTTAGGCCGCTTCTTCACTGAGGTCTTTTTAATTCTTGGAGTAATTCCCTTCTCCTTTCCACCCAGAAGAAACTGACACACGAGCCCACTGACATGACTCTACTAGTTTGGTTTTATCTAGTCTAATAAATTTTATTGTATAAACACATCACCATCCACACCTGGGGAGGCTCTTCATACAGACAGGCTCACTTCGTCCTCTCCTCTTGCTATCCAACTCCGTCCTCCACAGCCCTCTGCACATGCATGTGCACACATGTCCTGCTCGCACACATAACGCACACATCCCGTGCACTCACCCTTATGTTTATGCACAGACACCAGCCAGCAGTGCCCCAGCCCGCCCCAGGCACCTGGGCAGTGACATGGGCCCCTTTTCTGGTAGAGCCAGAGTCCCCACCTGTGCAGTGCCCTCTCCCTTCTTGCTGTCCTGGCTATGGGTCACTTTGGACCTGCAGCTGGTTCTGTGGTCACAAAACACTTGCAATCCTGCAGGAGTGAGGGGAACCCCAGGACTTTCTGCAGCAAAGGCAGCCCCCCAACTTGTAGAAAAGTAGGATGAGTCAGAGGCCTGGAGGTAGATAAGGGGCCAAGGCTCAGCCAGAGGCCAGGGCACACGGCTCGGGGACCTCACCTGGGACTCCTTTAGGGCCAGACTGTGTGCTATAGCCCAGAACAGGGCGGTGTCAGGCGTGGCTGAGATGAGAGCAAGAGCGCACACAGCCTGCATGGCTTCCCCACCGCATGGACCCTGTGCATGTGGCTTTGGTGTCAGGAGCAACAGATTCCTCATGCACCCCATCTTGCAGGTGCTAGGGCATGCCTGACTCCTGAGTGGGGTTTAGAAAGATCGCTATTCCCAGTGAAATTTCTGGCACATAAACCAGCCCTAGAAAATGCACACACAGCCTCAGGCTCAGGATTTGGCCTCCCTCCCTCTCAGTCACACACGTTCCTTCTACCACCCTCTCCAAGCTGCACCAGCCCATCACGCCCGACAGAGGGCACGGGCGGGCTCTCCGGAAGTTCCTTGCGAAGCTCCCATCATCCCTCGGTCCAGTAGACTGCCTTCCAGCTCCTTTTTCCTTGCACCAGCCCCAGCCCGAGGGAGAGAAGTATGGGCTGAAAAGGACCTGGCACAGGCTGGGGCTGTCCCCGCCTCCTGGCCCCACCTGCGCTTCTGCCCTGGATCCCTGTGTGTCTGCATGCCATGGTGTCCGGTGTGCGGGCTTCCTTCACGGCCGCCTGAGCGACTCACCTTGTGTTGTGTCTGTTCGTGCAAGTGTAATTGTGTGTGCGTCAGAGCCGCTGAATGTCAGGGCGGAGGGGAGTGAGCCTGCGCAGACTCGAGTGTCTCGGGAGCAGGATGAGCCCACATCCGGGACTTCCCAGAGAACAGCCACTCCGCCGATGGCCTGCGCCCTGCACACGAGAGAAACCAGCGGGCGCATCCAGCGAACCCCAGGCCACGGCCTCCTGGACGCAGCTGTGCCCTGCTCCTCCTTTCTGAGCCTCTGAGTTTTCTTGCGGATCCACGAAACAGAGGGCGGACCTAACACCCAGTGGCCTTTGACACGAGAGGGCAGAAGCCTATTCACCTGTCTTGGGAAGGCTCCTCCCGCAGCCTGCCCAGGCGGCCCCTTCACAGGACCCTGGCCCATCCCAGCAGGCTCGGCGGACGGCTGTGCCTGTGCTCTGGGACAGGCCCGGGGCGCTGCGGCTCTGCTGCGTGTGCGGTTGGTGTTGGTGTCGTAGGATAGATCACGCCATGTTGCTTCATGTAAACCTCTTAGAGTGCATGTTGCTTCCTGCGGGGGGGACGGACAGGGGTGGCCAGGCGCCCTTGCACTGCCTGGACAGCTTCATACTGCGGGACGGCCACCCCCGTCCTCCCCTTCCCGTGTGCGCGCACATGTGTGTGCACGCCGTGACTGAGCTGCCATGCCGTCTTCGTGTGATACCACTGCGCTCCCTCACCTCCAGCCTCTCACGTCAGAGCAGGCCTGGCAAAGGCCAGGTCCTTCCTCCTGGTAAGTACATGGAGACCAGACAGAAGACTCGGTGTCATGGGACATCAGGGGAACTTCTGAAGCGTTTCATGCTTCCTCTGAATTTCTCCCAGGAAGGTGGCTCCCCACTGTCCCCTGGTCATAGCTCTGTGGTACCTGCATGTTTGCCAAAATCCAGCCAGGCTGAAGCTAGGATGGGGAAGAGGAGGCCAGGGCGCCTCCTTGGTCTCTTTTGGCCAGGTCGGCTCTCTGCTGCCCACCCCCCTCCCGGAAGTGCCCAGAGAGAGTCCTGGCGGCTTCCTCTCTGCCTTGGGCAGTAGCAGCCAGGCAGACATGGCCAGGGCCTGGTGCACGAGGACATCCCTGTGTGGAGTGTCCTCACCCTGACACCTCGCCTGACGCACCTCCCCTCACCTGACATTGTGGCCTGGGATGGGCTCAGGGCCCTGCTGTGGGCCTGCATCTTCCAGTCTGCCTAGTGTAGCATTTGAGGAAGAGGCTTCCCAGGGAAGGCCAGTGCACTCTTGCAGTGCGAGAGAGGTCCCCAGGGCAGGCCCGCACTGCACTACACATGCAGGGCGGCTCTAGGAACCTGCCCTGCAGGGCTGCAGTGATGTCTGAGTAACTGGAAGTCTTCTTCCCTGGGTCCTGTGTCCTGTGAGATCCTGGCTGCCTGAGGCCAGCCACAGTGGGCAGTCAGAAAAGCTGTCTCCTAAGCAGCTCCCAGCTGGAAGGTGGCAGAGCCAGGTCCCTGGAGGTCTCGGGAAGCCCACAGGTGGCCGGACACCATGTCCTTCGCGTTTCTTTGCCATGGCCTCCAGCTCATGTGGCTTCAGGAAGTAGCCTTGTGAAGTTTAGGGCAGTGTCAGAAGTGGTGAGCCCTGGCTCACCTGGTGGATGGCACTCGATCATCCACCTCTACCCAGGGCAGCCAGCTTGGCTCTGCCGTCCTCGGAGCGTGTGGGTGTGGGGACAGCCGCTGCTTTTCCCCACTTAAACAAGCTTCCCATCCTCCTTTCCATGAGAGTGGCATTTCCAGCCATTTTGCAGTGAGTGCAGATTCCTTGTTTGCTCTTAATGGACAAATCCAGCCTAGGACAGATGTCAGGCCTCCAGCCTGGAAGGGTGGGTCCCTGCCTCCTCAGGACCCGAGTCAGCAGGGCAGGGCCTGCAGCCTGCAGCGGGGCACCTTGCCTGGCTGCTTGGAGAACCTGCCCCAGGCACTTCCTGTTTGCCCGCTGCTGGGTGTGCCCAGCTGTGTGAGGTCAGACGCGTCGTCTGCTCCAGGCACCCTTCCAGGTCTGCTCTCAGAGCCTGTCAGAGTGACACAGGGAGCAAGCAAGCTCCCAACCTGCTGAGCTCTGAAACATGAACTCATGTTCTCTAAAATCCCAGAATGCAGTTTAGGAATGACGGAGGTTAAGAGGAGGAAAAACTTTATTAAGAAAGCTTCTGCCTAAGAGAGACAGAAGGGGGACCTGGAAGTGGGTGACTTGCTCACCTCATTTTCCAAGGGGCGTTGATGGAGCAAAGCCAACAGATGAGACAGGTTCAAAGTATAGGCTACCAATAAGATTTGAAATAGGTGGACAAACTATGATCAGTTTGATCATAGTCAATTGAAGAGCAGCACAGAGTGTAGTGCACACCTACGAGTAACAAAACTTCGCTTTAAAACTCTTGTAACACTTCTCAGAGGCCAGCAGTGCTCCTAGCAGACTGTGTGCTGGACAGGCCTTTTGCGTGGACCTCCCCCAGTGCACTGGCTCAGGTCAGCTGTTGGTCTCTGAGGGCCGGCAGACCCCAGTCAGCACTGTCTGTTGCAAGAAGACCCTGGTGCTCATTTTCCTTTGCCTGTGGAAGTGTCCCAGTTCTCTGAGCATCTTCAGAGCCAGCCAGTCACTGTCTGTGCAGCCCACCTGATCATAGTTTGTCAAACTGATCATAGTTTGATCAGTCGATTGACGGGCAATCCAACGGGAGAGGAAATCATGTGTACAAGAGTTTTCAGTCAGGGCTCTTTTTCAGGAGGGGTGGGTCGAGATCCTGGCCCTCCACCCTGAGACTGATGCCTGCTTAGAATATCATCCACTGCCATTTATGTTTACCCTACATGGGTGGGGAAGTCTTCTCCTTTGGTAATGCTGACCTTCAGTGAAGTTTCTGACTGTCCTCCATGTTGGCGCCTTCCCTGTGGGCTTTTGGAGGGCCGGCCTAACCGCCTGCAAGATGTCTAACTAGCTCACCTACCTATAACAAGAGCCCTCCAGGCCCTGAGGAATGCAGGCTGAGGATGGGGCACATCCACTGGGCTCGGAGGACGGCCAAGCAGTGGTGCCGGCTGTGTGCAGGGCATGGCCTCTTTTCACTCTCTCTGGCCTAATGCAGTGTGGCCGGCTCCAAGCCACCAGGACTGAGTGGCCAACAGGCCCTCTAGGGTAGGGACATGAGACCATACACAGGGACACAGCGGGCACGGCTGTGGTGGGAACCACCTACCTCCCTGCCCTCTCAGCCTGGGGAAGCCTGAAAACTGCCATTCCCCGAATCTTCACCCATGTTAGCTTTTGGCTCTGCATCCTGCCTGTCCTCTTGCCCAACCACCCCCCCAGCCGCCATCTTGGATGGCTCACTGACGATGGACTGAGCTCCCCTCACCCTCTCCTGACCTGCAGTCTGGGGTGTGTCACTCCTCCCAAATCATCCTTCCCTGGCCTTCTCCTGTCCAGCCAGGCTCTGAGCTCTCCCATGGGGCATTTGGCTCTCCTGCCCTATGTGGCCACCTCATCATCTCTTGACCTCTTTGGCTGTTTTCCACTCAGCGAACTGGGTTCCCCTGCACTCAGCTGCCCGAAGAGCCTCCCCACCACCTCCACAGCCCTTCACCTGTGCACAGGCACTGAGCATGGTTCTGGGGAGGAGAGTGTTCTGAGCAGCCAGGGAGACCCACCACGCCCACCCCCATCACCCTGTGCGGTCGGCTTCCTGGGTGTCTACCAATGGGTCTGGTCTGGGCTCAGCCTTCCCTCTCCAGCCCCTTCCAGCGCAGCCCACGTGTGATCACACTGCTTAAACAGGTTGGCTGCTGCTTACCTAAGCTGGGTACATCTCATGTAAGCCTCAAGCCATGAGATGAGGGACAGGAGTGGCCCCTCACAGCAGGACCTGCCAGGAAAAGCACCAAGTTGGGGGCCACACACCAGCCACCGTCCTTTTCTAATGCATGGCTGTGCCCTTTGCCCCTCATCTGTAAAATGGGCAGACCTGCACCATCCTGCAGGGAGGCAGTGAGGACCGGAAGAGAGAGTGCAGGTGTGCACATGGCTCTTAGAGGTGACATTTAGGCCCCTTCCTTTGCTCCACCCCACCCCCAGCCCTTCTCAAAAGTATCCTCTGCCAGGGTGGCAAGCTTCAGCCCACAGGCTGGACGCATGGGCTACCTGAGCTATCTCACAGGAAGAGGAACGGCCCTGGGCTACACACGCAGCACAGAGCGTAGTGCACACATACAAGTAACACAACTTCGCTTTAAAACTCTTGTAACACTTCTCAGAGGCCAGCAGTGCTCCTAGCAGACTGTGTGCTGGACAGGCCTTTTGCGTGGACCTCCCCCAATGCACTGGCTCAGGTCAGCTGTTGGTCTCTGAGGGCCGGCAGGCCCCAGTCAGCACTATCTGTTGCAAGAAGACCCTGGTGCTCATTTTCCTTTGCCTGTGGAAGTGTCCCAGTTCTCTGAGCATCTTCAGAGCCAGCCAGTCACTGTCTGTGCAGTCCCGTGCCACCTGCTGGCTGACCCTGGAAGTGCACCTCAACTCAGTCCTGAGAAAGGTGCGGTCCCCACTGCCCAGGTCCTCTGTGGAGGGACCTGCAAGCCTCTGCCTATTCCCCCACCCAAGCCGACTCCAGACAAGACCGGGCTCACGTGACTGCAGCTTGACGTCACAAATCTCTGCAAAGATTCTGAAGCTGCTTTCCTCTGCCTCTTAGCCCCAATGCCTTGTTTGCTTTCAAGTCTGTGAGGTCTTCCTGGGTCCTTCTAGCTCAGCCAGCAGCTGGCACAAGCCCAGTGCTCAGGATTCCTCCAAGCTGTCCCAGCTGCTTGGCGATGTCCTGCACTGAGCGCCCTCAGCAGGGCACGCAAGGTGGCACAGGAGAGTGAGGGCTCGGATCTCCACCCCCGTGCCTGGTGGCAGAGCCTGCCAGTCCCTGCAGCACATGCAGCCGCTCGCGAGGCAGTAGCCAGGTTCCTGGCAGTCTCCAACTCCTCCACCTGAGGCCAGTGTCGCCTTCCCCTTGGCCTGGCACAGTTCAAGGGCACAGTCACCCTTCCCTCTCCCAGTTTATGCCTGGGTCCTTGACAAGGCTGGCTCCTGCTCATGCCCTCTGCCCCACCCCCTATTGGGCTGGCATCACAACTCCACATGGCTCAAGAGGCAGGAACATGCACATGGCTTCACGAGCTGGTCCGAAGCCCGGAGCACAGGTAGGCCTCTGCCTAGTGCCTTGGCTTCCTCCATGCCTGGCCTGCGAGCCCAGCAGCCTACACTGTATGCTTCACATGTACAAGGACTTGGGGACAGGGATGCAGGAACGATGGGTTCTTCCGCTACTGACCTGCTGTGGTCCCAGCAGCAGTTTCCCCGTCGGTGGCAGGGCGGGGCGGCGGGGGGCCTCTCCCAGCACCAGAGACCTGATTCCTAAATTAGCTCACCCATACCCTCCGCAGAGGCCACTCCAGCGACGTCCTGCTTCCCTAGGAGGCCACCGCCAGTTCCCCCAGCGTTGCCCCACCCTCCCCCCCAGGCTTGGCTATACCAGACCGCAGGAGAGTTCCTTTCTGTGAGGAACCAGAAAATGAAGGTCCCTGCACCCCACATCGCCGCCTGCATGGCTGCGTGGAGCACGACATTCCTGTGCCTGCTGCCTGCTCTTGTATGCTTTCCCTCTGCACTTCAGTTTTTAAAAGCTGGTCGCTTCAGAAAAGGATTTGACTACCTGGATCTATCTCTAGGTATAATCTTCCTCAAAGTCTTTTTGGGGAAGGTGAGGAAGTGGTAAGACAGGTCTTGCTATCTCAAATTTCCGATCTTCCTGCCTCAGTCTCTTACATGCTGAGGAGCCACGCTGTCTGTACCCCACACCTGGCTGCACAGTCTTTATAAGGTTGTGGGGTCTCCATGAATGTCCAGTATGAGTTAGCAGAGCCTTCGCCTTGGGCCCTGTTGGCCTGCACTCTCTGTGGTGACTTCTGCTCCACCACCTCAGGCCCTGAACACCCCTGTGAGCTTCGTGGGGCCTTGGGCAGGTTCTGTGCTGCCTGCAAGACTCACCTGTCTGCCGTGTCTGCCCGGGCTGGCTGGCCTCCCTCGGGTAGGGCCCTCCCTCCTGAGGGTAAAGGACATTTGAGTTCCTCTGCAGGGCCCCTGGTGGGGTGCAGCAGCGCAGATGTGGCCCCCAGAGGCCTGTGGACAGCGCTCCAGCCCTCTGAGCCAACACCTGAGAAGGAAGGCTGGGCTGCATCAGAGTGGCCCAGTCCTCGGGGACTCCATTGACCAGATGGACACCCTGGAGAGGGGACTAAGGGCTCAGGACTGTCGGGCTCTAGAACACATGTTTCTTATTGCCTTCTATACTTCGATTTTTGAGATAGGATCTGCTTCTGGAGTTCAGGCTGGTCTTTAACTCACTATGTGATCCAGGCTGGCCTCAAACTCACAGCAATCCTGCCTCAGCCTCCCCTAAGTGCTGAGATGACAGGCTTGTACCATCATGCCTGGCACCTACCCCCACATATGACTTTAGAAGTCTGGTCTCTCCAAGCCTTGGTTTTCTCATTACACATAGAAAATAGAAGACAGGTAGTTGTTTGTAAACTTTTCTAGTCACGCTACCTCTCCGTGTATGAGATCTCCCTAGGACCCCCAACCACCCATTTGCCAAGTGTCCCCATTCAGTGAGGTCACCCCTGACCAGGCTTACCTTCTGACCACGGCCTTGAGACTTCTCTATTGCATCCTCCCTTATATTCCTTTTTATTGCAGTACTGAGGATTGAACTCATGACCTTGCCCTTGCAAGGCAGGCAGTGACACCACTGAGCTAAATCCTCCCCCTGTTCCTTAATGCCACTTCAGGCCGGGCCATGTCAATTCCACTGTTAAAGTTTACCCAGTTGAGTGTGCAGGCATGCCCTGCAATCCCAGCGCCATGACAGGCTGAGGCAGGAGGATGGCAGCTCAGGTGGGCATGTTAGTGAGATCTTTAACAATCAGTTCACGCAGTCCTTTGGGCTCCAGGCCATGCCCACCTCTCCCCGGCTCTGTCTGCTCTGGCAGCTTTGGGCCCCACTCTAGAGAACGCGGAGAATCGAGTTGGCTCTTTCCCAGCGCCTTTGTTCTCCTCAAGCGGCCCTCGCTTGCCTGGTGCTCTGGCCCTTCAGGCATACAGCAGGGCTTAGCCTTCCCGCCTCGCACTCTGTCTCCAGCAGTGGGCACCAATGCTCAAGCAAGGCTGCCTCCCTTGGCGCGCAGGGCACCTAGGACCCCCACCCCTTGTGCCCCTTCTGACAGGTGCTGGCTACCACCTGCCACCCGCACCTGTCCTGCTTTCTTCCACTCCAGGCCCAAGCTCAGGCCAGCAAGGCCTCTGCGTGGATGTCCAGCCGGGAGTGGGAGATTGTGTCCCTGCTCCTGGCCCCCGTGCATAAGTGAGCAGCTCCTTTAGGGGCCCCCTGAGCCTCGCAGGAAGAAAAACCCAACCACTTCTCCAAGAGGGTGGCCATGGGTGCCAGCAGTCCCCCCCCCCCCCCCCCCCCCCCCCCGTACCACCTGGGAGACGTGCAAGGCTGCCGGCCGCGGATTTAGGAGCCTGAGGGTATTGCTGTAAAGCAGCAAGGGCTAGGAAAGCTTCCCCCGTGCCAATAATACACAAAAGGGACATGTTTGGCCTCAGGCAGGTCTAGGGGGAGCAGGTCTTCCTTTATAAAGCAGGGAGGAGACTGGTGCCCTCAGCTGAGGCTTTGGTCAGTCTGGAGGTGCTAAGAGTCCCCACCCACACGCTGGTGCGAGTGCTCTGCGAATGTGTGTCAGCCACAGAGCCCTCCTGCTGAGACCTTCCCAGGCCCCGCAGGTCATGTGTTTGGAATCTGGGGAAGCACAGCTGGACCTAGTCTGGAGCTTGGCCGGCAGTTTGGGGGCCTGCCCTGGACACGATGACTCCTGGGGTCCCCTTGGCCCCTCTGTGGCCCTTGATGCTGTGTTAGGCTGGAGAGATGGGAGGGGGCAAGGACAGAGGTTAGGGCAGGCCTAGGGGTGCAAGGCCGAGGGGAACAGGCTCCGGCGAGGCCTGCCCAGGAGGGCCGGCCCTGGGCTTGAGCCCCAGAACTGTGCTCCTTCCTGTGCCCCGAACAGGGGGAAGAGCAGCCTCGGGACCTGCAGCCAGCAGCCCTGCCAGGGCTGCATGAGGATGGGCAGCAGGACAAGTCCAGCGGGGATGATAGGCCTGCCATGGAGCCCCTCTTTAAGGTCCTGGACACGCCTCTGAGTGAGGGCGACGAGCCCACCACGCTGCCAGCCCAGCTGGACCACGGGTACAGCGTGCAGATGGAGGGCTACCTGGGCCGCAAGCACGACCTGGAGGGGCCCAACAAGAAGGCATCCAACAGGTGTGTGGGGAGGGGCTGCCCCCGGCTGGCCCAGCCACTGACCAGCCCCACTCCAGGGACTGCCGGGCACAATGGGAAACGCTTGTGTCAGTCTCGCCACGGGCGGAGATGCATGCGCCACACACAACCTGCACTTCCTCATTCACAAATGAGGGAGATGAACAGCACAGGCCTTTGTGGTACAGGTCTGTGCCTGACCCCGAGTGGCCCCTGGTGGACACTGGCCACAGATGGGCACACTGATCTGGGCCTCAGTGTACTCTGCTGCACAATGCGAGAAGACTGGGGTGGGGTGTGACCCAGAAGCCTTTTAGATAAGATTTGTACAAACCTGCTTCTTTACAAACCTGCTTCTTTACAAAGTACTGAGATGGGGGCCAGGGAGTTGGCTCAGTGGTTCTGGTTCCTGTCTTGCAAGCGCAAGGGCCCTGGTTCGATTCCCTGGTAACCACATAATACTGGGCATGGAGACTCATGCCCAGCAGCAATCAGTACCACATACCACAGTGCTGGGCTTGGTGGCTCATGCCTGTCATCCCAGCACTCGGGAGGCAGAGGCAGGAGGATTACTGTGATGTGAGTTGGAGGCTGAGCTCAGGGCCAACCTGAGCTACAAAGCGAGACTGTCTCAAAAAAAAAAAAAAAAAAAAGTACTGAGATGGTATCCTTCAAAGTCACAGTAATCACTAGAACCAAGCCCTATACAGGTCATTTCACAGTCCTGAGCTGGGAATGTAGCCCAGTAGAGTCACTGCCTGCCTGGTAAGTACAAGGTCCTGAGTTCGACTCTAATTCAAAAAAGTCATTTTGGGGGCCGGGGATTTAGCTCAGTGGTTCCGGCGCCTGCCTTACAAGCGCAAGGACCAGGGTTCGATCCCCGGTTACCACATACCATACTGGGCGTGGAGACTCACGCCCAGCAGCAACCAGTACCACACACCACAGTGCCGGGCGTGGTGGCTCACGCCTGTAATCCCAGCGCTCGGGAGGCAGAGGCAGGAGGATTGCTGTGATGTGAGTTGGAGGCTGAGTTCAGGGCCAGCCTGAACCACAAAGCGAGACCCTGTCTCAAAAAAACCTAAAAAAAAAAGTCATTTTGCAGTCCTGTAGTCAGAATCAAATATCTAGCAAATCTAGAAATACTTCAAAAAAGGCATTTACGCTATCTTAAGACTCAATTATTTTTCTAGAAATGTATCTCAAGGTAAGTGCAGAATTATAGACAAATATTTATAATATTCATCACATTCTATTCAAATTATGTATCCGTTTTTATAAGGTTCACCAATAAAGGTGTTGTGCGCATGTGTGATGTGAAACTATTTTCTTTAAAACTATTTTTAAGAAATTTTTGAGGATACAGGCATGATCAAAATATACAATGAGCCAAGCATAGTGGCACATATCTATATCCAAGCACTCAGGAGGCTGAGGCAGAAGGTTTGCCACAAGTTTGAAGCCAGCCTGGGCTACATAGCTCAAGGTCAGCCTGAACTATGAAGACTCAAAAAAAAAAAAAAATTACAGCAAAAAGCATACTCCCATTAATCCCCTCAAAACACTCCTATCCTAACATTCCTGTCACTTTTTGAAGCAGCTCTGGAAGTTCTTTTTTTGTGAATGTCTTTGTGATTTAAAAACAAACAAACAAACAAACAAAAACACAGTGAGGGCCGGGGAGTTAGTTCAGTGGTTCCGGCGCTGCAAGCGCAAGGACCCCAGTTCGATCCCTGGTAACCACATACAATACTGGGTGTGGAGATTTATGCCCAGCAGCAACCAGTACCACATACCACAGTGCCGGGCGTGGTGGCTCACGTCTGTAATCCCAGCACTCGGGAGGCAGAGGCAGGAGGATTGCTGTGATGTGAGTTGGAGGCGTAGCTCAGGGCCAGCCTGAACTACAAAGCGAGACCCTGTCTCAACAACAAAACAAAACAATGAATACTGCTGCCAGGTGCAGGCTGGGAAGGCAGCTCATAAAAATGGAGTTCCTCATCCACTTTATTCACTAGACCCTGCACCATGTGACTTGTTCCCCTCACTGTAGAAATGACCAGGAAAGCTAAACCCTGAACAGATTGAGGACACTGAGGCAACCACAATAACCCAACTAGAGACCTGAAAGAGTCCTATATACAGGGCTACTCAGTATCAAGCTGGAAAGCAGTCTGCATTGCCTCTTGGTGGAGCCCTTGCCTCTCATCCCTGTTACAGAAGGCTGAGGCAGGATGGTCACTAGTTCAGAGTCAACCTGGACCACTCTGCAATTTAGACTCTTATCTCAAAATAAAAAATATAATTAGCTCAGTGATACAGTATCCCTGGCTTTAAATCCCCAGTACTGTCAAATACAAAAACAAAGAAAAACCCCATGGACCGGATGGAGGTTTAGCTCAGCGGCACAGCACCTGCCTCACGTGCGTGAAGGCCTGAGTTTGATCCCCAGTTTCAAAAATAGATAAATTTTTTTTTTTTTTTTTTTTTTTTAGGTTTTTTGAGACAGGGTCTCGCTTTTTGTGGTTTAGGCTGGCCCTGAGCTCAGCCTCAAACTCACATCACAATCCTCCTGCCTCTGCCTCCCGAGTGCTGGGATGACAGGCGTGAGCCACCACGCCCGGCACTGTGGTATGTGGTACTAGTTGCTGCAGGGTGTGGGTCTCCACACCCAGTATTGTTATGTGGTTACCGGGGAATCGAACCCGGGCCCTTGCGCTTGCAAGACAGGCGCCGGAACCACTGAGCTAACTCCCCGGCCCCCAAAAAATAGATAAATTTTTTAAAACTCAAAACAAAACAGAATGTAAAGTACAGGGTGAGTGGCATAGTTCAATGGTAGGTCGTGGGCTGTGTGTGCCTAAGGCCCTGGGTTTGACACCAACACACACAATCACACACATACCACACATACAGTGCAATCTGATGTTGGGTATGGCAGAGAAAAAAATTTCACGCAGACTATTTTTGTACCCTCTTCTTTCTAGTACTGGGGATTGAACCCAGGGCCTTTTTCCATTTTCTATGCTGAGACAGGCTTGCTAAGTCATTAAGGTGTCCAGGTGGCACTCAAACTTGTGACCCATCTGCCTCAGTCTCCCAGAATGTCAGGATTACAGGTGCAAGGTGCCCACCCCTGGATTTAATCAACAAAAATTTGTTAGATTCTATGAAGGCAAAAGTGAGACAATGAAAAAAAAAAACAGATAAAGCTACAGGCCTGACTGTGGAGTGCTGTCAGGACTGAGCGGCTGCTGTCCCTGCCTCGCAGGTCCTGGAACAACCTCTACTGCGTACTCAGAAACAGTGAGCTAACCTTCTACAAGGACGCCAAGAGCCTGGCACTGGGGGCGCCCTACCACGGGGAGGAGCCCCTGGCCCTGCGACATGCCATCTGTGAGGTTGCTGCCAACTACAAGAAGAAGAAGCACGTCTTCAAGCTGAGGTGAGGCTTCCCGCCCTGGAGCCTTTGCGCCGAGTGCCGTGCTGGCACGGTGGCCAGGCAGAGGCCAGGCTGGGACCGGCTCCCAGCCAGGCTGCTGCTCACAGGTTTTCCACATCATCGGACTCTGGCCTCCGGAAAATGCTATGCTGGCCCAAGGGCCTGGGTACCAGGCTCGGGACAAGTGGGCCATGGGCTGCCCGCTGTCAAGGCCCATGACAGGAACCCTTTGTCCTCCAGGCTGAGCAACGGCAGTGAGTGGCTTTTCCACGGCAAGGATGAGGTAAGTGCCGGGGCCCAGGCCTGCAGGGGCAGTGGGGCCACGCCAGGTGCTGACTCTGCGGCCCCACAGGAGGAGACGCTGTCCTGGGTGCAAGGCATGAGCACGGCCATCAACGGGTCCCAGAGCCTCCGCACCAAGGCACAGAGCCTGCCCCTGCCCTCCCTCGCCGGGCCTGGGCCCGACGTCAGCCTCGGCAAGAAAGACAAGGAGAAGAGATTCAGCTTCTTCCCCAAGAAGAAGTAGCAGTGGGCGGCCCTGCGGCAGGGACACGCGGGGACACACAGGGACCTGGGCCACCGCCGTCCTTCTCCCGCCTGCACCTGCCCTGCTCCCCGCCTGTGGGGCCCTGCTGCACTGCCACGCTGCCGCCAGCACACCCGCCTCCGCCCTGGCCGGCGGGCTCTCCTTGCCCCCCAAAGCTGGAGCAGGCTCGGGCCCCTGGAGCCGCCCACTCCCACAGCAAGCCTTGCTTGGAGTCACCATCCAACTGGTCACAGCCAGGGAAAGAGGAAGGGAGTTGGGACCTGGTGTCTGAGCTGTGCCCCGAGGCCGAGGTGCAGCTAGGAAGGGGGGGGGGGGAAGCACAGCCTTGGTGTGGCCAGCGGCCCCCACTGGCTCCCTCAGAATGGGCCTCATGCTCAGGGGCTGCATGCCCTCCCTCTCCTCACCAGGAAGGCAGAGCTCCCGTCCCATCCAGCGGGTCCTGCGGGAGAAAAAGCCTCCTGCATCCCTGGCACCGAGGAAGGAGGAAGGACCAGCAGCTCTCACACCATTCCTCCTAAAGCTCTGGCTGGAGTACGAGGCTGAGGGGAGGAAAGACAGGTCCCGACCATGCCGCAGCTCTGCCTCTGTGCTGGGCCCTTGGCCATGCCCAGTAGCAGCCAAACCAGCCACAGTCAGCAGACGCAGGGTCCCTGGGAGCAGTGTAGGCCCTGCTGCCAGATGAGCACCCAGCACTGGAGTAGAGCACCCCAGGGCCAAATGCCTGCTGCATCTGCCCATTGCAGCTGCCCGAACAAGGCACTGACTGGGCAGAGAGCAGTGACCACCATCATGGGACACATCTACCCTGGATAGCTGGATGGGGAGTGGGGCCAGCATAAGCGGTGGCCCTCATCAGCTCCTGAAGGCCTGGCCTGGGCTTCTGGGGCCAGGAGGGACATTTCAGTCTGTCCAGGGAGAGATGTCCCTCTGCTCCAGAACGGGTCCACTGGACCCTGTGCTGACCAGGTCCCTGCAAAGCCTTTCCCTGCCACTAATCTGGGAGTAACACAGCTTCAGTGACTTTTGCTGGGCCAGAGCCAGCAGGGGCCACACTCGCCATAGTTATGTTCCGAGGGCCCAGGGCCCACAGCCAGTCTCTGCGGCCTTCCCGGGTGAGCAGCCCTGGCTGTGTGGACATGAAGCTGGAGAGGCCAGAGGGGGAGGCACCCAGGACTGCAGGCCTCCGTCAGCCCTGACCACCATCCTGTGGCGCCAACTCCAGCAACAGGAAGCTCAGGAGAAAGATCCCTGGTGCAGCCTGACGTCCCAGGGCAAGTTTCCGCCCGCATAGCCAGGGTCATGTGGCCTCAACTGTAGGAGCTGTAGTCTCTGCTTTTACAGTGGACCCAGTTTGTAGCCTTCACCAGCCTCTCTCCAGCCGGGAGCCCAGGGCAGGAGGCAGGCAGGTGACAGCGCTCCCTTGTGTGTTTGAGAGCGTGTCTACCTCCACGCAGACCGCAGTTCCTGGCTGAAGGCGGAAGGTCCCAGGCAGCTCCTAGCTGTTCCCCGGTCTGGTCTTTAGGGCCACCCTCCCCCACGCAGCACCTGAACAGAGGCGTCTCAGCAGGTGGCTTCACAGAGCCTAGGAATTGGGCTGCCACTGAAGAGCTAGGGTTCACTACCCCAAAGCCCTGGATTGGGCAAAGGAAGCCAGCTGCATGTGACCCGTCATCTCCTGCCAGCTCCCCAAGCATCCGCCCATGGCACCCAGCCACCCAGGCCTGACACTGCAGGTACCCACCTTCGGGAGACCTGTGCCACTCTAGGGCTAGGCTCTCCTGGTGCCCTGGCGAAGTATTTTTTTCCTCCCTCCCTCTCCCCTCTCCTCGCTCTACTTTGCAGTCTTTTTCTTAGAGTTTCCCTAAACTAGGTTGGCCCAGCTCCAGTCCACACCAGCATCACAGGCTTCCTCCCGGGTAGCCAAGAGGAAGCTCTTCCAGGCATGATCGGGCAGTCCCCCTTCCCTCTCTCCTTCCCTTTGCCTCAGACTCTGGCTGAGGGTGGAACTGGAGGCGCCAGGGGCTCGCAGTCCCACCTCCCTCCACTAGTAACACACAGCCTCCCCGGCACCCCACTCCGGTCAGGCTGTCTACAGGAGCAGCCAGGTCCTCCAGGCGTTAGTGGGAGGAGGCAGTTCCAGGGGAAGATGTGGCCGGCAGGCCACAGGTTGGGTCCCTCAGTCAAGTGAGCTCAGGGAGGACGCAGAAGAGGTGGCCACAGAGAAGGCAACCCTGGTGGACAGACCCTGGCCCTGGGGGCTGGGCCGCCCTCACCTGCTCAAACGTGCTTCCACTGACCAGGACACTCATTTACTAGTTTTTCTAATAAATCGATAATGATCTGCAGGTGTCTGTTCCTCACTTGGGTAGGTGTGTTTCCCCGCACACCAGGCCTCGGGCTGGCGCCGAGAAACAGAGCAAAGCCCTGACACCACCCCCCCGGCCCCGCCACCCCCGGAGCCACAGACACACCTGACCATCTGCTGTGCATTCCATCGGCCCGAAGCCCTGCTGCGGGCAGAGTCCCCGCCAAGGACCAGTCCAAGCCTGACACACCAGCCTGCTTCTGTGCCAAGGACCCACCTGCAGAGAGCAGTTTCATGTGGCCTGGGTGGATGGGTCACAGACTCCCAGTGACAATGCCTCCCTGTCCCAAGATCCCCAAGACACACTGGCTGGGTGTTTGGCAACACAGGGAGGGGGTGTCGGCTACAACTCCGGACTCATCCCTGAGGCGGTCGGGGGCTGAGAAGCAACCAATGCTCGAAAGATGAAGAAAGAGCGAGGGGGGCTCAGCTGGGGCACAATCTGGGTCACCCCCGTCCAGTGCACCTGGTGCTCCCGCACTGCATCCCGGGCTGCCCTGGGAGAAGCTGGGCTCTTCTCAGTGCTACTGGAAGTGACCACAGGAGACACAGGACAAAGCTGGGCATGATGGCACCTGCATGTAACTCCAGGGCTTGGGAGGCTGAGGCAGGGAGGATGATCATGAGTTTCAGACCAGCCTGAGTTATACCGCAAGTACAAACCCAGTCTAGAGTACAGAGTGAGACCTTGGCTAAAAAAAGAAGAAAAGAAACGAAAGGCAAGGCAGCTGTGGCACACGGGCCAGCTCTGCCACACCACTTCTGCACAGGGGGCCGCCACTTACCTCCGACTTCCCTTGCCCTGGTGAGGCTCAGCAGACGTGTTCAGGCTGTGTCCATCCTCTGGGTCAGAAGACCTGAGGCCCTGACCCTGCGGACCTGCAGGAAACTTATCAGACCGGCTACCAGCTGGGCCCTGCAGCCTCGCTCTTCCAGCCAGAACAAACCACACAAAACAAGCCTGGTCTTTCACGAGAAAGGGCAGAAAACCCCGGCAGAAAAACAGAGGTGTTCCTGGCATCTTCTCCCTGGCAGTACTGAGGACTGAGCCCAAGGGTACCACATGGGGTGATCCAAATATACAATGAATGTTCAAGTTTTAAAAACTATTACAGTAAAAGACACATTACCATTTACCCCTCTCAAAATACCGCCCCTCGCTGCAGACAGACCTATCTCCTCGTTCTCGCCACTTTGTTCAGCAGTTCCAGAGCCCTCTTTCACAAATGTCTTTATAACACATGATACAAACAGAGGGACTGTTCTGGCTAAGCCCCATGCCGTGGGGGAGCAGCCATCGCCACCTCATGACGAGCCCCAACTGCCTTACTCAGAGGTTCCGAATCTTCCCCAGAGTCCAAATGATCAAGAAAGGCAAACACTTTGAACTGATTTAGGATAGCAAGGCAGCCACAGCAGTGGAACTAAAGATGCTCTTGAAGAATAATTTCCAGAACTGCTTCGGAAAGCAGCAAGAATGATGGGTTCGCTGGGTGTGGTGGCTCACACCTGTTACCCCAGCACTCAGGAGGCCGAGACAGGAGGATCACCGTGAGTTTGAGGTTAGCCTGAGCTACCTAGTGAGTTCATGTGCGACCTGAACTACAAAGCGAGAGAGACCCTATCTCCAAAAAACCCCCAAAATAAAAATAAAAACAGCAACTAAGTTTTAAAAAAATGATGGGGTGTGATTAAAGCAAGGGGAATATTGGAGAGATACTAACCACAATGTGTCTTTCACTGTAATACATTTTTTAAAAAGTCCTTTCACATCACAGTATTCTATGATCACACCCTGTACATACCCAGCTCTTTTTATTTTTTATTTTGAGAGAGCATCTTGATAAACTGGTACCCTGCGACGCCCGTTTCCTGAGCCCAGCTGATGAATAGTACAGAGCCCCGGGCTTGGCCGGACACCCCTGCTCCGCGAGTGCCCCCATAAGGAGCCACACACAGGTCAGCTGGTCAGCAGTGGTTATTGCACCATCGGCAGATAATGAAATGTGTGCATTAGCGACAAGAGCAGGTCAACAGCGACCCCAAAGTACCTGCACTAAGTCCGTTACACTCTTCATTGGAGAGGAATAAAAACACGACCACACTCACTCACTCACTCACACGCACACACCACAGGGTGAAAAGCAATAAATTACTGGCCAAGTAATTCTGCCCAAGTCCTAGGAAAAGGCACAGTTAAGAGCAAAGCCTGCCCGGGCCACTTCCCAGGTCTCCTCCGGGGCCTTGCCTGGCCGCAGCAGCCCACCTGGAGGCTTCCTCTCTCTGGGCAGAGTTGGGCTTAAATATCGGCTTCTTACCAGAGAACTATTTACAAGACGGGTGGCCACACAGCCTCGAGATGGGCTCACATGTACCCGAGAAAAGCTATCACAAGTCCCAGGGGGCACCAGGCCCAGGGGAGGCCACAGTCACGCCAGCGCCCTCTTCCCGTGTGGGAACATGATGCCTTTCTCCCTGCTGCAGAAGCCAGTCAACCCACGGAGTTCAAAGCCTGGAATTTCTCTCTCAGGTTTCTCACTCTGCCTGGCTTGCTTGGGCCCGCTGGGTCCCTGGAAGCTTTATCCTTCGGCCAGGGCTCTGAAGACTCCTGGGAATCTTGACCCTGTCCCTCCACAGTTCCTGGGGAACTTGGTTCCTGCATGCCGCCCTCCTCCTCCTCCTCGGGACCTGCCGCAGGGCTGGGAAGCAGCCGCTTCTCCAGGACAATCACACGCTGGTTGTTGTCCAGAGTGAGGTCTGCGGTGATGTACAAGTCTTCGCTTCCATTCAGCCCACCCCGGGTCGGAGACCCAGCAGGCAGGGGCTGGGCGGCCTCTCCACCTCCCTGGCTGCTCCTGCTCAGGCTGCAGCAGCGGCCCATCCTGCCTGACACGGGAGGCTCCATGTTCTCAGGCACCGAGCGACTCCGGCTAACCGGCGGGGCGCAAGGCCGGCTGCCCTTGGTCTGCAGAGCTCTGTCGTGGGCATACTTGGAACACAGCTCGCGGACATCGGGCCAGTGGAAGGTCTCCACATCGAAGGGGCTGAGCCGGGCCCCTGGAGAGGTGGTCTTCGTGCTGGCCACAGGGGGGCTGAAGGAGAAGCGTCGCGGTGATGTCTCCCCAGTAGAGGAGGGCTTGGGGGGGCTGCGCTCCTGAGCCACCAGCTGCTCATAGCTGAGGGACAGCACGGGCTTCCTCTGGCCTGTAAGGAGAGAAAGGCCCACTGAGTCACTGTGCAGGAGGCGGAGCCAGGGACAGGGCTCCCCTCATCTTCTTCGCTCACACTCCAGGCAAGATTGGTGGCTGATTTTACGCAAGAAAGAAGAGATCTAATTTACCACCTACACCCGTCAAGGGGCATGGAAAGAAGGGGCAGGGGACAGAGGGTGGTGAGAGGCTGTGCTTCAGCTCGTTAAGCTCCTTCTGCTGCTGAGGAAGGGCCTGGAGGTGTGAACAGCTTCACTGAGGGGCCTTAGGGTGCCAGGAACTTGTGTGTTCCTGCTGAGCTATACCTCACACCTGGCACAGCCTCTATGGAAGTCACATCCCCAGGGGCATCGGCTACTAACCAGCTTCTCCCCCTCTGGACTCACCCCCACCTTACCTTTTCCAGTGGACAGCTCTGGGGGCTCCCCCCGCAGGCAGGAAACGGTGGGGCTCTTCCCGTCCACATCTGCATCCAATGCGTTCTCCCACTGCAGTGACGGCCGGGCCGGCGCCGCCCTGCCACTCTTGATCCGCAGGCTGTACTGGCGGGCTAGCTGGTAGACTTTGTTCTTGACACGCTCGCTTACACGGCTGTCCATCACGTGCGACAGCTGCACGATGCGGGGGTGCAGTGGGTTGACCAGTTCGCCCTGCGCCCCGCTGTGTAGCTCCTTCACCAGCTCTCTCAGCTCCCGGGCCAGGTGGGCCCGGCTGGGCAGCTCTGTGGGCGAAGCAATTTCCGGGGAGGCAGTGCCTGACTCCTCAGTGATGGCCCCCAGCTCAGGCTCCTCCAGGATCAAGAGTGGCTCCTGCAGGTCAAAGCCATTGGCCTGACCCTGGCCCAGCCCCAGCTGTGGGCTCTGCTCAGCGGCCTCCATTCTCTCCCACAACTTCACGACTTCTGACGACGGGCGGAACTCAGCATCTGTGACAGGGACTGGGTCCTCTGTGCCCGCCTGGCTGGGTCCTGGGAGGTCAAACAAGGCCCATGGCGCCACCCGGCCCCCCTGTCTCTTGAACCCTGCCGTAGGCGCCGGCTTCAGGTCTGGCCCCGGAAGGCTGTTGATCCTGGAGACAGAGCTCCTCACCAGTCCTTTGGGGATGTAGGAGAGGCTCTCCCTGCGCCGCACACTGAAGCCCGCGTCCTGATGCTCTGCATTCTCATAGTAGCTCCTAATCTTATCCAGCAGCAGCCGATCTTGGGTGGACAGTGCCGGCTCCTTCCTGCAGGAAGGTCGGTCGGGCCCCAGGGGGCAGCCTGCGCTTGGGGACTCTGTCCTGGGGGCAGAAGGGCCACTCCCTTCAGCTCCTTCTGGGGCAGGCTGAGAACCAAGTGAGTCCGCTGTGCTGCCCCACAGGGCCAGCCCCTTCTCGGTGCCCTCCAGGCTGACCTGCCGCGGTGTCCCGAAGCCACTGGACTCACCACTGCCGCCCTCTGGTGTCAGACTGCCGCGCCGAGAGAGGCTGCTAGCGAACCGCTCAGCAATGGCGCTGGCCTGGTCTAGCACGGAGGGCGGCAAGAGGCTCTCGGGCTCCTGGGCTGCCCCTCTGTCCTCCTCCTCCTCCTCCTCACTGCTCAGGGCCTTAAGGTCCTCGGTGCTCTCAGCCACCCCGAAGTCCACCATGTCCACTGTGTGGTTCATCCCCAGGAGCTCCTGGTGGGTGTCAAGTCCTGTTTCCAGGACATCGGGGGGCTCCGTGTCTGAAGGCATCTCGGTGCCAGCACTTTCCATGGTGGTAAAGACCTCCTGCTCAGCCTCTGGGCCAGGATCTGCTTCGGCCTGGGCATAGCAGAGAGAACTCATGTGAGGAAATACCTCCTTTATGAGGCCTGGAGAAGATACAGCCGTGACCAGCTCACGGCCTAGGGAGAAGACCTGCAGTTTGGGACCAAAAGCAAGCAAGATGAGGGACTCAAAAGTAGGGAGGCCTGGGCTGGGGATTTAGCTCAGTGGCTCCCGTGCCTGCCTTCCAAACGCAAGGTCCCAAATTTGATCCCAGTAACCACATACAACAATGCCGGGTGTGGTGACTCACACCCACCAGCAGTCACTACCACACTCCACAGTGCCGGGCGTGGTGGCTCACGCCTGTAATCCCAGCGCTCGGGAGGCAGAGGCAGGAGGATTGCGGTGATGTGACTTTGAGGCTGAGCTCAGGGCCAGCCTGAACCACAAAGCGAGACCCTGTCTCAAAAAACTAAAAAAAAAAAAAGGGAGACAAGTCACAAGGGAGAAGAAAGCGCTCCTACCCTTCAGTCACCCCGCAGCAGGGGTGCTGGGCCCAGGACCTCACACAGGCAACACTCGGAACGGAGGACAGCGGCAGCCTGCCCGCGGGCATCGGCCCACAACAACAGCGATGACACCAGGCTGGTGCTCTCCCAGGTACCAGGGATGGCTCTCACAGGCGTCTCCAGGGCCATGGCAGGGCAGCTCCTCAAAGTCCTGGAAACTGCCTGCTCGGGGCCCTGGGGCTGAACCAGCCTGGGCCTCTTGAGAGGGCATCTCACACCTCCCTGAGGGACCAGGGCTTTGCAGCACAGGGCCCAAAGGGCAACACGTGCTGTCACCAGTGGAAGGCAGGAAAGCAGGACCTGCCCCAGCTGGCCAGCCTCCCCGTCCTCAGGCCCCCAGATTGCACAGAAGCAAGCGCATCTGAGGACTCCCGCTTGGCCACCTCAGAGGATCTGTGCCATGATGGCTGGGGTTGAGGGACAGAGCGAACCCCTGGATTCTGAGGAGTCGGAGCTGACCCCATTGGCTCTAGTCCTCGATCTGCAGTACAGGTGAGCTGCCCAGCACAGCTGCTGGCCACAAGCACCTGAATGGCTCAGACGTGGCCAGTTCAAATCAAGACCTGCTGGGAGCAGGATACACTCAGGTCTCAAAGACTTTATACAAAAAGGAGGGATAAAATGTCAGTAAGTTTTATATTGATTACATGACCAAATAATATTTGGGCCTATCAGGTTAAATAAAATGTACTGCTTGAATTAATTTCACCTGTTTCTTTTTAATGATTGTTTTTAAACATGGGTGCCAGAAAATTTAAATTACACACGGGGCTTCATGCCAGTGTTAGGGGACAGCACCACACCCCCTATGCTCTGAACGGTGTCCCGCGAAGTCCCTGTGAGAACCTCACAGTGTGATAGGATTGAGCAGTGGGGAAGTGATGGAGCCACTGAGGCTTCGCCTTCACAAATGGGATGAGTCCCTTACAGAAATGCATAGCTGGCACTTCACTCAGGGCTTCTCAGCCTCCAGGGCTATGAACAGTGTCTACACACCTCGTCTGAGACACAACAGCCCCATAGACTAGAGCACACTGCTCCTACCCAGGGCCACCCAGTCTCAGACTTGTCGTACAGGCACACTCCCCCTGGGCTTGGAGTTGGAAAAGTAAGGACTCAACCCCACACTCTGCACAGACAGCACGGAGTAGTGGGAGAGGCGGAGGCCTGTGAGTCGGGTCCAGCTCTGACCTCAGCTCTGCCCTCCCCCAGGGCCGCCACTCAGCCTCTCAGCGCCTCTTTTCCTTCTAACAGGTTGGAGGGGACAGAAGAAACATTACACAGGTGCCCAAACAACACTGACCCCTTCTCCTTTGACAGGTGGCTGTAGGCTGGCCAGCCGGCAAAGGTGGGGCTGGCCAGCTGGCAGAGGTGGGGCCTTGTGCCCCATCCAAAACAGCCTAGCTAAAGGGTATAAAACCTGGTTCGGGCTGGGCATTTAGCTTCGTGGTTCTGGCACCTGTCTTGCAAAAGCAAGGGCCTGGATTTGATCCCCGGTAACCACATACCATACTGGGCGTGGAGACTCACACCCAGCAGCAACCAGTACCACATACCACAGTGCTAGGCATGGTACCTCATGCCTGTAATCCCAGCACTTGGGAGGCAGAGGAAGGAGGACTGCTGTGATGTGAGTTTGAGGCTGAGCTCAGGGCCAGTTTGAACTACAAATCAAGACCCTGCCTCAAAAAAAAAAAAAAACCTGGTTCATTTCCACTAGCTGTGCCCCTTGGCACGGGGCCACATCTGGCCCAAGGAGGGAACACCTCTCTCTAAAAATGGAGAGGACATTACCCACTAAACCATGCACCCCTGGGCCACAAGGCTTCTCGAAGGGGCAAGAGTCCAGCTGTTCCCAGTGGGACACCAGGCCTGGCCCCTGGGCTCCAGCTACCCTGCACTAACTCCATCCCAGCTGTCAGCCACTCACCTCCGGCAGGGAGGAGACGGACTCGAAGCTCACACGCTGCTCAGCACTGGTTGCAGATTGGCTACTGAGCCTTCTGCGGCTCTTGGGGCCTTCAGACTCCCGGCGTCCCTTCCCCTGCAGTGAGGAAGAAGGTGCTGTCACCTCCGGGACGGTGGGGAGCTGAGCCCTTCTGCATCCCCAGCCGTCCTGTGCGAGCTGAACGACCAGCCTGGGCCGCAGAGTTCTTGCATGTGAGAGGCCAGCCAGCTGCCTTCCAGCCCAGGGGACAAGCTCCCTCCCAGCCCCACCGCTGCTAGCTGTCCCTTGCCCACTGCCCACCCGACTCGCCCTCCTGGGGGGTGTACTAGTTAGTGTCCAGGCCTGGGGCGTACATGCCACAGGCTCACCAGGGCGTGACAATGAGCGCAGGGTTAATGCTGACAGGAGTGAAGGAGCAGGCAGGGCGGGAGGGGACAGGAGGGGCCTCTTGGATGGGTGCGCACAGGCCAGGGGACATGCAAGGAAGAGGGGAGATCAAAGAGACACCTCACCATAGCACCCCGGGAGAAAAGTAAAGCGTTGGCTCGATAGTGCCAGCAGTGGAGAGCGGCCAGCAGGGAACTGGCAAAGTCAGCTACCTGCTCCGCCACTGCCAGACTCTCCTCCTCCTCCTCCTCCACCTGCTCCTCCTCCTCTTCCGAGCCTGGAGGCTCTGGCCCGGGCCCCTTCTCACTGCCTTCATGCACTGCCAGGTCCTCCAGAGAGACCGGAAAGGCCTGCTCCTCCTCCTCCTCTTCCTCCTCTTCCTCCACCACCTCATCTTCCTCCTCCTCCTCTTCCTCCTCTTCTCCAGCAGCTCCCTCGGGCTGCAGGCCTTGTGTCTGGGGCGGCTGCCTGAAGTCCAGGAGGGCACCGGCACTGCCCGCGTGCTGTGCAGAGCACAAGATGCCCTTGTGACCCACCTGGTGGGCAGCCTCCCTTCTCCTGCTGCAGGCAGCTGGGGAGGAGGCTGTGCATGGAAGGTCACACCTGGACACTCTGGGCCCAGTGCTGAGCGGGCACTTTGTGGTGTGAGGGTGGGTCCTGGGCAGGAGTACAGGCCCAGCGCAGGGAGAGTGAGAAATGAGCACTGGACCGGCCCTCAGAGTGCCAAGCCGGAGGTGGACGGGTAGCCTGGGGTGGGGCCTGTCCCGCCCTCTGCACCGTGCACAGGCTGCACACGCGCGCACGGGTCTGTGGGGGAGGGTGTGATAGAGGACCAGGAGCAGAGTGGGCGGGCGCATGCAGCACTCCCCGAGGTCCAGCCAGTCCCCCTCCCTTTGACTCTGTGGCTCCCTCTTACCTTCATGCCTGCAGCTCGGGCTGCTGACATCACCACGGGTTCCCAGCACATGGGTGAGGGCATGGGAGGGAGAGACCAATAAGGAGAAGCCTCTGCACAGAGACCCGAGAAGCCGACCGGGCTGGGTCCCTGCTCCCCGTCCCAAGCTTACGAATCCCCAGGAAGGGGTGAGCCATGTGGGGGGAGGGGGACCCTCTGCAGGTGCAGGTGAGGCCTCTGCTTTTTTCACCTGTTCCACCCCTGACCCCTCAAAGTCCCGGGAACGGCCACGCATAGCCTCAGGCTCACCTTTGTCACTGAGGTGCCTGAGCAGGTGCCTGGTTGGCTCTGAGGAGGAAAAAACAGGAGAGTGAGCACGGCCAGGAACAGCAACACCTGGCCTGAGCCTGAGCCCCCAGCACCACCGGCCCTTCACCAGTCACGGTCCACTCCGGCTTGCCCTGAGCCGAGGCTCAGGGAGCTCCTGGCAGTGTCGCCAGCCTGCCTCACAGCTTTCCCAGCGGGCAGGTGGGCAGGACCTCAGCCACTCACCTCACTGTCGCCCGTCCCTATGTCAGCACATCTGGAGCCTTGGGAAGGAGGCTCCACACTGACCCTTCACAGCAGCAGCAGCGGCCGCGTCTCCACCTCAAGCGCCTGTGTCTCCCTTGTGAGGTGCAGTCAGTGCATTGGCTACCCCTCCCCCAGCCCCTCAGCACTCCGGGTGCACAGCAGGTCGCACCTGACCTCCTACAACCCATAAGGCCTGGCCTCACAAAGCCTTGCTGCCTGCTGGACAGGACACAAACATCCAATAGGCTATTCCCGCCGTTCTGGGCTCCACCTGAGGTAGGAGGGCACAGATGAGAGAACCTCATGTCAAGAGCCCTCCCCAGACCCCCAGCCGGTCCCTACGGCAGCCCCACTGGCCTAATGAGAGGCACAGCGCTGGTTATGACTGTATGAATGAACGCAGAGGCTGAAGAGGCCTCGAGTGTCGACGCTGAGCCTCGGCAGGGGAGCTCCGAGCTCCATGTAGACACACGCAGACACACACAGACACACACACGCAACCTCACGTGTTCTCTCTGCACCAATATAAGCAAATACCTAATGGTTTCTAAAATAGAAAGCAAGATGTTCTATTGTTTCATTTTTAAAACACGTGATTCACAATATTCAGTAAGTCACAACTAATTTAAGATGGAACATGCCGCAGGCATCCTACAGCGCCCGTCTGTCCAGTGCAGTTCACTGAGTGCAGCAGAGCAGATGGCTCCATTCCTAACAAGGGGGACAAAGATGGACGCTCCAACCACGCCGGAGGCTGAGCACTGACTGCTGGGGTTAGAGCGCTGCTGGTAACAGACACACCTCAGAGAGGCTATCTCCATGGCAACCCAGCCCTGCCCACCAGGCGCCTCGAGCCCCTGCAGTTCACACACCACTAGGGATGCTGTGGCACAAGCTCCAGAGACAGAAGGCTCACCATGGCCGCACCTCCACTCTGAGCATGAAACACGCTGCAGAAACACGTCTGCCTCGTGACAGGGAACACTAAACAGAGAAAGAGTTCACAAGTCTCACACTTGAGCGCCTCGAACAGCTGATTCTTAACAAGTTCGCCGAGGTACAATTCTCACACCACACATTTCCCTCCCTCGAAATGCACAACTCACTTGGTGGCTTGAAGCACACACACAGAGTCCCACACAGAGCCGCAGTCCTGGCGCTGACGTCGCAGCACGTACCCATCACCACCACTGGCATCACTCGAGCACTTCCATGTGCCCAGGGCACCCAGCGCTAAGTGACGGCAAGTTAAGGGTGAGTAGTGAGGAGAAAGGAAAGAGAGAGAAAAGGAGCCACAGGCTGATGAAACAACACTTCCAATTTGGTTGGGGTTTTTGGTTTTTGTGGGGTTTTATGTTTTTAGGCTCTCACTCTAATTCACACTGGCCTTTGATTCACTATGTAGCCCAGGCTGGCCTCAAACTTGTGGCAACCCTCCTGCCTCGGCCTCTTGCATGCTGGGATTACAGGGATGCACCACCAAACCCAGCTTCAATTTGGGACTTTTAACTCTAAAACTTTTGAAACCACGCCACGCTTGTCCAGGGTTCAGCTCCACCTAGAGTAACACCAAAGAACACAAAACACAAAAGCTGGCTAGGGACCACCACGTTCCCAGTTTGTGAAGGCCAAAGCCCGTTTGTGAGCACACACAGTATTCAAGGCCCACCTGTCCACCTGAAATCATTCTCTCCAGGTGATGGCAGAAGGTGGTTCTCATACCACCCCAGGTTAGCCCCACCTGTCCCTGAGCCTCAGCAAACATACACGCTCATGATGGCAAAACCAAGATCAAAGATTTTCTCTTTTTAAATAGACGATTCATTCCAATAAACCCAAGAGCACATTAGCAAGCCCAGTAATGGAAGAAAATCCAGGAGGAGAAAATGGAACTTTTCTCCAAGACCCAAAGCAAATATTTCCTGTCTGGATCTGGTGCCACTGGGTCTAATTCATTTTCCTCACATCCATATTCTGAGTGGCAAAGAAGGGAGGCCCAGGGGGAGGGCCAGCCAAGACGAGGTGCCAAGGGCTAAATAAACAAGTGGGCCTGGGAGAGGGGTTGCCGTGCTGGTGGACAAGAAGTGCAGAGGAACATGAGCGCAGAGAGGCTGTGGCGTCCACCGGCCCCCCGCCTGACTGTGGACCTTTGAAGAGGCTGCTGGCCACAGCACTGTCCTCTTACCTGACTGCCGACGGCCTTGCCGTGCCTGAGTGGACACCTCATCCTGCGACAACCACACCTTCTTCAGCCGCTCGGGGCTGCGGCGATACCGACTGGGATCTGCACACGGGAAGAGTGGTCAGGCTCTGCTCTCCCTTGGTCTCGGCCTAGCCCTGGTCCAGGCCCGGCCACCCTCTGTGCCCAGCCCAGCTGCACTGGCTCAAACCCTCCAGAGCTACCACATCTTCCACCTTCTTCTACATGGGGCTCCAGGCACCAAGATCCTGTCCTGCAACAGGAGTGCATCCTAAATGCACAGCTGACCCCCAGCCCTCGACAAGAGGCGCCCACCTGTCTTTCCCACTCCCGAAATAAAATCCCGGGCAAGCTTGCCCAAGCTGTGTGTGCTCACAAACAGCCTCATCTACCCTTGTGCACAATTAGGGACAAAAAAGGCAGAAAAGGATAACTTACAATAGGAGTCCATTTCCAAGATGGCTTCTTTGGCCTAGAAGGGAAGGAAACCCACCGAGTCACCGCACTGTCACATAGTGAGACTCCCTCACCTACGAGGACCGCCCACAGCCCCACTCTTAAGCCTGCTGCTCTGCACAGATGCCAGCGTCCAGCCAGAGCTGGTGCCAGCGGGTGGGACCTCAGCAGACCTCGCAGGGTTACGTCCTCCCCGTACCACCGGAGCACCCGCAGCGGACCTTCTGGGGGATGGTGGCATGATGGTTCTCCAGAATCAGCCTCTTGATGTGGTGAGTCCAGCCCCGTTTCTCCTCCACTGTCTTGGCCTGGGAGGCCCAAGAGAAAGGAAGCTGGGTTACACTCGTAGGTCCAAAACCATAGGCAGTACTTCTGCCCAGGGAGAAGCGGAAAGGGGTGCCATTCGGGGCGTCTGAGGTTGCTCCACTCCCTACCACAACCCCAAAGGGTTCCTCAACGTTCCCCACTTTACCATAGAACAACAGGGCTGTGGGCAGCTGGGGGCGCCCATGAGCCCGGATGGCAGCTTGTCGCCGCCAACTGCCCCTCACCTGGACGCTGTACTGCTGCTTGCTGTGTTTGTAGTGCGTGACAGTGAAGCAGAGCGAGTCTCTGGTGCTCTCGATCAGCATCAGGGAGGAGCACTGGGGCGGACAGAGCGGGTGAGCAGGGGGCGGGCTGGCCACGCGCATGCGCGTAGAGGGCCCAGCCCCGCCCCGCAGTCCTGGTTACCGGAATGTGACCCTTGTAGACGAAGTGATCTCCCCGCTTCTTGGTGATGAGCAGTGTTTTGTCGAGGAGAAAGAAAGTCCTCTCGCTGCGTGCACGCTGCACACGGAAGGTGCCCTCCAGGACAAGCTCCCCGTACATGGTCAGGTCGGGTCCCTTCCAGTTAAGGAGCAGAGACTGGATCTCCTGCAGAAGGCCCGCCCAGGTCAGCCTCGGGGCCCAAGGCTCCCTCTCAGCCTCCGGGGCCCCCCAGGCTCCCCGAGCACAGCACCTGGAGCCGGACGGCGTGCTCGTGCCGCCGCTTCATGTCGTTGATGTACCAGGCCACACAGGTCATAGTATCGATGGCTTCCTCCACCACCTCAAAGCCGTCTTCCTCTTTATCGAAATGTTTGGCAATTTCCTGTGCAGGAAACAGGTCCCGGTGACCCCATGAGGCCCCCGCCTCCCTCTGCCCACTCACCCTGGAGGACGCCTGGCTACCTGGAGCAGCAGGTGGTACTTGAGGATGCGCTGGACAGGCTTCAGCAGGTAGGAGCCCAAGGGCAGCGAATGCTGCAGCAGCTCTTGCCGGTCCCGGAAGAACTTGGCCTGCTGCTTGTCCCACATGCACTCCGTCAGTGTGGCCACAGAGCTGGGGGTGCGGAGGGGGCGTCACTGCCAGGGCAGAGGAAGGGGCTGCAGACCCCCGGAAGGCTCAGCCTCCCTCCCCGCAAGGCCTCCACCTACTCACTTAGGGTAGTTGTTGCAGTACTGGGTGTAGATATCAAACTCTTGGCTCTAAGGAGAGACCAAAAATAGTGATTTCAGGGAGTTTTCCCCATGACTGTAAACCCAGAAGGAGTAAAGCCAGGCCTCAGACCCCTTCCCCCAAGGGCCAGCCCAGCTGTCTTTGGAACCATTTCTAAAAGCCTCCCATCCCTGGTCTAGGACATCCCATCTACTAGCAACCCAAGCCTACCCCTGGGCAGCCTTCCATGCCTGGTGCCAGCCCCTCCCCCAGAAGGGGATCCCCAACTCTGATGAGCTCTTCTGTTGGGCTCCTCTGTCCCTCTGAGCTCCCAGCAAGACGGGGCAAGAGATGAGGAGGACTCAGGCCTTCTTACCCTTTCCACAAAGCAGCTGGCCACGGCCACAGGGTCACTGTTGCAGCTGTCCAGGTCCCTGAGCAGCTGGCTGGGTGGAGAGAGGCCGTCGGCTGTGACCTCCACAGCCTCTGACAGAGTCATGCCTCCGTCCCACCTCCTCAGACTCAGCCCACCACCCTGCAGTCATGCTAAGAGCCGGGTTCCACCCTGTGAGTGAGCCCTGCCCCAGGCAGCAACCCCAGAAAGGATCCAGCACACCACAAAAACAGGGAGCCAGGGAGCCCCACGTGCTCAGCAAGCAGGAGGGCAGAGGACACGAGTACCCACCTCCCGAGGGGCAGCTCCTCTGCAGGGCACGGTCAAACACAGAAAAGCAGAGATTAAAGGTGGAAGAGGAGGAAGAACTAACAAAGAGGGGTTACAGATGGGAAAGGAGGTGCAGGGAAAGGCAGGTAGGCTCCAGTACCCCTGATCCTAGTGCTGAACCCCGGAAGAGCTCGCTCCTGCCTCCGCCCACGTGCAGTCTGCCTTCCTGAACTTCCCCAGCTCATGGGTCCCTGTCTGTCTCAGCCTGGGGAAAGGGCCCCTCCTGTCCTGTTGATACTTCTCCCAACCGGGGCTCTTCTCTGACGTCCGGGGTCCACAGCAGCAGGCCTGGACACCAAGCCCTGGTCAGTCTCTCCCACCCGTCTTGCCCGGTCTGTGCATCCACAAACGGGCACACCCCCTCCAGCCAGTCCCACTTCCCTCGGGATCGGAGAGGAGGAAAAGAAATTACAAGATGTGCAGACGGGGACCAAAAGGAGAAGGACAAGGAGGAGCACCCATGTATGAAGGTCTAATGGTCCCAAGAGGGCACGTCCTTAGGCTGGATCAATACACACACGTCTACAAATTACCCCTCCTACCCCCAGAAAGTACATCTGCCCAGAGCACGATTTCCCAGCTGCTGCCTTCTCTCTAGCACAGAGCTAATTATGCCCTTTCAGAAATAGATCACCTTCCCCATCCTCAGAGTTCAAGCCCTGGGCCCTAAGGGGCCTGGACAGCAGCCACGGTGGTCGGGCCTGTGCATGCACATACCTGTTCAGCGCGTAGATGCTCTCTATGTTCCCAAAGAGGGCGCTGACTTGTTCCGGCTGTAGCAGCCCAGGTGTTTCAATGATCTTCAAGAGGTAGTCCTGCGTGGACGGAGGCCTCAGTGCCCAGCCCGTCCCATCCCACCTGGTCCCCTCACTCCCCGCCACGCGTGACTCTGCCCCAGATTTCACAACAGTCATGCACTTTCACATGCAGCACCACTGCAGGCTGGAAAGTGTCCACTTTCCCCGAGATGCGTATCCGCTTGTACATCAGCGTGCGACCTTATCTGGAAACGAGGATCCTGCATGTGTCACGAGCCAAGACTTTCAGATGATATCATCATGTTTTGAGTGAGCTCTAAACTCAGTGACTGCGTCCACCACCAAGAGGGGAGGACACAGAAACAAGAAAGATAAGGGGACGGGAAAATGGTGTAGCTACAGGCCAAGGAACACGCAGCAGCCACCAGAGCCCAGGGGAGGGGCACAGTAGGCTTTCTCCCTCAAGGATCCCCCATGAGAACTGTTTCTGCTGTGCCAAGTTGGCGCAAGTCCCCAGAGGGTGAGGGCTCCTCAGGGGCCCTTTTCCATATGCCCTGAACAGTGAGAAGCCCTACATCACTGCTGGGCCAGCTGTATCCTTACTTTACAGAGAAGTCACCTGAGGCCTGGGACCTACACCCAGGACGTGCAGAGCAGTCCAGTGACTGTCCAACTCAGTCTCTGCAAGGTGCGCCCCTCGGGCTGGGCCACCTCCCCATCAGTGCTTCTGAGACCCTGGGCACCAGTGTGGCTCAGTGTCAGAAGACACAGAAGTCACAGCCTCCAGAACAGGAGCCCAAGATCTTCCCATCGCACCGTGGGAGGCGGCTGTGCCCGGAAGGGTTTTCCTGCCCTCCCTCGGCGCTCACCTCCACGATGCTGCGCAGGTCCTGCACGTACGTGCGCTCCGTTTCCACGATCTCCCACACCACTCGGCCCAGGTAGCCGAGCTTGTGGTGTGCGGGCCCTGCTGGCCGGCTGCCACGTGGGGACAGGGGTCCCTTCACATTCCCACGGCTGCTGGAATTGTTGTTGCTGTTGGAGGCATGCCCGTTTTGGGCCAAAGCCTCAGAGCTGGTGGGCTCCTCCATGGCGCTGTGGCTGTCACGGGAGGAGCCAGATGAAGAGGTAGTGGATGTCAAGCTTGCTGGCCGCTCCTGGCTGCCGTCTTGGTGGAGGGTGGTAGAGACTGGCATCCTGGCATTGCTGCCTGAGGAGGGCACCTCGGGGAGATTCTAGAGTGAAACACAGACGGAGGTCAACTTCCAAGTCCCCACAGTGTATCAGTGTCAATGCCCTTACTAATGAATGCTACATTTGAAAAGCGGTTTAAAGTGGCTCCAGGTATAGGGGCACATGCCTGCAAGCCCAGCACTTGGGAGGCTGAGGCAGGGAGACTATCACAGCTTCAAAGCCAACCTGGACTACACAGCAAGTCCCCGTCTGAAAAAAACTGTGGCTTTTTTGTAACTGGAGTTGAACTCGAGGCTTTGTGGCTGAGAGGCAGGCACGGTGCCACTGAGCTGAACCCAGGGCCCAAGAAATGTTTTAAGATGGTACATTTCGAGTTACATAAATTTTATCGTAATTAAAAGAAAACTGAATGTGGCAGAGGATCACTTCCTCAGACTATGAGCACTGCCAAGGGTGCCTGGGTGACATTCGCCCAGCAAGAGTGCAGACAATGGGCGTCGGAAGGCCTTGCCCAGGCTAGTGCCCTCCAGGCCGAGGCTGGGCCACAGTGCAGGGCCCACAGTGTCTCGGGCCTGGCAACTTCATGTGACCTGGAACCTTCAGGTACTATTGGGAAGAGACAGCTGCAAGACTGAGCCAACTTTACCCTGCTCCACCCTACCCCGGTACAGACAGGCCCTTGACGTAGCTGGGCCAGGAAATTCCCCAGAGCTGAGCCAGCGCTGGGCCTCTGTGAGCTCACAGCCCAGCTGGGTCAGAGCTAGCAGCCAGCGGCAGGAAACTGCACCCAGGTGAGGCTAACAGAGCCCGGGGCGGACTTTATTCCCAGAGCAGAGGGCACGGCCCACCTGGGGCAGCCAGGGGGAAGGGAAGGGCCAGAGCAGACATTGGCTGTGGCCTCCAGGAAAGACAAAGACTAGATGCCAAAGCTCGCTGCTGGCTCTCCACAGAGGTGGGGTGTCCCTGGGCAACGTGTCACTTCTGCCCACCCGATCTTCTAACCGAGCCAGGATAGAGAAGCAGCCAGGGGCTGGGGATTTAGCTCAGTGGTTCTGGTGCTTGTCTTGCAAGCACAAGGACATGGGTTTGATCCCCAGTTAACCATATAGAATCCTGAGTGTAGAGACTCACGCCCAGCAGCAACCAGTACCACATACCACAGTGCCGGGCGTGGTGGCTCACGCCTGTAATCCCAGCACTTTGGAGGCAGAGGCAGGAGGATTGCTGTGATGTGAGTTGGAGCCAGCCTGAACCACAAAGCGAGACCCCGTCTCAAAAAAACTAAAAAAAAAAAAAAAAAAAAGAAGCAGCCAGGCTAAGACAGCCCGAGCCAGGCCTGAGCCACCGGAGAAGCTACCGCTTCACTCCAGCGCCCTGGACACCGCCCCAGCTTCACTTGCCTCTGCCCCACCTGGAAGCAGCACTTGTAGCTTTGGCAAATACTGTTCTCTCTGCCTGGGCCTTACTTCCTCTCTACTCTCCTGTGCCCCGTGCCCTAACCTACAGGTATCCGATTGGAAGCCGTCTCCTCTGGAACCTTCCCACAGGCCCCAAACCGGCCTGCACGCATCCTGACGGCCCTCAGGCCCCACTCTGTGCTCCCTGTGCCTACTCTGAGACCCCCGGGGCTGGCCCATCTGTTACTGACCAGCGGACAGAGGTCATAGGGCTGATTTGGCAATAACATGGAGGTCAAGTGGGTGGTTCTGTAGGCTATGAGCCAGGCGTGTCCAAACTGCTCACCACCCACCACTCACCCAGGCGCAACTATCCCAGTCCTATGGCACTGTGTCAAGAAGAAAAGCAACCCTCCCTGTGCCCTGACCTTGCTTCCGCCCTCTACATCTAAACACAGGCCACTCCACAGAGGACAGCTAACAGGGAGAAGGACCTTGCTCCCCCCAACCCTCCTGGGCCCACAGATCCTTCAAAGCAGAGCAGCTTCCAGTCCCTCCCCTTCAGCCCCAGCAGGGACAACAGGCCAGGGACTTGGGCCTAAGACCTTTCCCAGATGACTGGGATACATGGAAAGGGCCCAAGTCCTGGTGGGTTTGCAGCCAGCCAGGGCACAGCCTGAAAGCAAAGGACTCATGGACTCCATCCCACTGCACACGCGGAGAGGGTCTCCAAAGGGACCTCCGGAGAGGTCGTTCATGGCCCCACATACGCCACATCTCCAGCATGAAACTGAAGTGCCTTTTCTACTTGGAGAGCTTCTCTGGCAAAGCACAACCACCGGCCTGCCAGCCCAGCTTCACTTCCAGGGTGGAGTCCACACCTCAATCCTCCCGACCGGAACCCAGGAGCAGACCCCGCGCCAGGGTCCCACTGCCATGCACAGCTCTGCGCAGGGCCGTTTGACCTCACTAGACACAAGAAAGCCAAGGCCGCGATACATAGAATCGAGAGGGTCAGGCCTGGCGCAAAGGCTCCAGAAGCCACTGCCTCCTCAGTAACGGATTTCAGGCCCCCAGGGCCACCAGCACAGGGTCAGTCACAGCTCTGGAAGCCACAGCTTTGGATGAGCCTGAGCCGTGGGGAACACAGGAAGGCTCAGAAGGCAGGTCCATAACATGGCATTCCACAGGCTGAAACAGCCTTTTCTGGACCAGCTGCCTCATGGCATCTGTCCGTACTGTCTCCCCTCAGTGGAACAAGATACATTACAGATTCTGCATCAAAGGAGCACAGGCCATGGGGAAGCAGGAAGAAAGGTTGAGCTGGGCATGACCGTGCACACCTATAATTCCAGCCCTCAGGAGGCTGAGGCAGGGGGGTGCTGCCAGGCCAGCCTGGGCTACATAGTGAGTTATAGGCCAGCCTGAACTATATGTAAGTGAGATCCTATTTTTTGTTTTAATTTTGTTTTAAAGAAAAGGCAAAAGGTTAACAGGTCCCCAGGAGATCACTGTAAATTTCTCAAATGGTAAAAGAAGCCCATAGTGACCCAGAGACCCACCCATGATCGTGAGGGCCTCTCCCAGGTTGAGAGGCTCAGGGCCAAGGCGGGGAGGGCTGAAGGGAAAACGGAGCAGCAAGCACGGCACAGCAGGCCAAACGCAGGTTAGGAGGGGCACTGCAGAGCGATGGAAACATGACTGCAGGGCTGCATGCTGGGGTGTGTGTGTGTGTGTGTGTGTGTGGTGCTGAGGACTGAACCCAGGGCCTTGTGCATGCTCAGCAAGCACTCTGCCACTGGACCACTCAGCCCTAACCTCCACTACGTCTGAGCAAGACCTGGCCCTGCAGGGCAGAGCTGAACCTCCGCCACAGGTACCAGCCCCCCAGACAGCAGCACGACCAGGGGCGACCTTCCTTCCAACCTGATAAGTATCAGCCTATTACACGTCACCCCCAAACCAGGGGAGAACTTGGTTCCCCAAACTCACACTGAAAACATCCACTGGGGTCGGAGGGGGGAGCAGGCAGCAGCCACGCCCCGGCCCACACCCTCCCGTCCAGTGTCCGGTCCCGGACCTCTTCCCTCTCCAGCATGAGTCAGTCCGCGTTATCAGCCCATGAATCACTGGTCTGCAGGAAACCCGGCATCTCAGGCCCACACTGTGAAGCCGTGTGACAAAGCTCCCGCCCTCTGGATGGTCTGAGATGTGCAGACACACCTACGGGAACTGTTTCTGCTGTGCCAAGGAGAGGGAGGAGTGCAGTTTCTCCTTCTCCATCTCTGTCTGCCTTTCCCTAACTTCCCCTGAATTTTAATCCATAGCTTCCTCCACCCACACCTGCCCAGGCCCTGCGTCTCCCCAGGTGGGCTACAGCAGGCTCCTGGATTCTGGGCACAGGGGACCAGGCCAAGCCGCCCCTCCTTCCTCTCCTGGCCGTGCCCACAACCTGACCTGCCAGGGAAAAGGCACCTCCAGCCGCCTGGAGACTCTAGCCCCCCTCCAGGGGTCCTGGGGATCCCCAGAAGTCAGTGCACTGCTCCCCTCACCCCAGAGGCTGCAGCCGCAGAGGCAGGAGCTGATGTCATTCTCTCGCCTACTGCACTGCGCCCCGCACGGAAGCTCCACAGCCCACACCTGTCGGGAGGTGAGAAGAACAAGGAGCTGGGGCTTCCCCCAAAGGCCACTGCTCCAAAGTCCAGCCGGGGCCGAGGGAGGAATTGCCTTCCCTGCCCATGGAAGTCCTCCGTCTGGGACAGTGGCCGTGCAGCCTCCCTCCACCTTGCACAGCTCCTGGACAGCCCAAAGGCCTCAGAGTCAGGGCAGCTGGGCCTCTGCCCTTCCTGGACAATGCCCCCGCTCCGCTTCCAGACTCTCCGAAGGGAGCCAGAAAGAAGCAACTTCTCCAGACACAGAGCGTGAGGAGCACTATGAACTTCCCCTGAGATCTCACCAGGACCTGGGAACCCCGGCCACGCCATCCTGGGCCTCGAGTTCACCCCCAGGCACTCAGCCTAATTCCCCACAGAAGCCCAGCTGTCCCTCCAGCCCCAGCCCTGTGGGCGTCACCTGTGCCCCTGTTCTTCCCTCCTCCAACCCCTCACACTCCTCCAGGAGGCTCAGGTCCCCCACACCGAGCACCCATCACCAAGTAGGCCCCTGGGCAGCTCTGCACCGTGTCTCAGATCCCCCAAACCAGCCCCACGGGCTCACATGCTTTTCCCCTGGGGAACTTACTTTCCCACCACCTCAGAGCTGCAGAGGCAGGAAAGGATGGAGGCCACACCTCAGAGCCTCCCACCTGAATTCTAGGTGGAAGGAGAAGTCTGCTCTCCACAAAGCCCAGAAAACTCCCTGGGCCACACCCTGGCACCTCTGTTCAGAGGGAGGGGGTCATCCACACCCCCACATTTCCTCGTGGTGGTTCTCAAACCCAGACTGACTTGACTCCTCAGAGCCTCCCCCTTCACAAACGCAGCCAACTGCTGCTTTCAGCAAGGCCAAGGCCATTTCCAGCCTTCACACAGGGGCCAGACAACGCCCTCCGGGAACTTACACTCTAGTTCTCAGAGCCTATGGTACCTCATATTCCAAAGGACTTCATAAAAGGAATTAAATTAAGGATCTTCCCAACCCTGCAGTACTGGAGCGGGACCCAGGACCTCCATCCTGAGCTATATCCCCTACGCTAAATTGCTCAGGCTAGACTTGAATTTGCGATCATCTTGCCTCAGTTTGCCAAAGTGCTTAAATTGTGGGCATGTGACTCAACACCTGCCTCCAATTATGGATGGGAAATTACTCTCGATAGTCTAGGTGGGCCCAAAGCAATTAGGGGCTGCAGCGGGGCCAGAGTCACGTTATGTGATGACCAAAGAAGACAGAGAGATTAGATGTAAGGGGGATTCCTTTGGGGGTCAAACCAAAGGGCACAGAGATAGATGCATCCAGAGCCCCAGACAGCCCTGGATACAGCCTCACTTCCTGCTTCCTGAACTTTACACCAATAGGTACCCGTCAGGTCAAGCGACTGAGTGAGCGGGATCGGCTCCAGCAGTAAGCCACTAGTGCACGCTGTCCTCCCACTCAGTGACCTGGGAGTCACTGGCCCATGGGGGTCAATACCACGCACTTCTTCTGGACCCGTGCTGAAATGCAGCAGGCGGCCCTCGCATCGCCAGGCGCTCGTCAAGGCCGCGGAGGGACGGCAGGATCACACCTGGAACTCCCCTCGCTGTTCCCATGGTCAGCAGAAAGGTGCACGGTGAGGAGGCAGGATGGAGCAGCTCCTCCAGACCAGAGCAATGGAAAAATCTCCACATCAGTCACCCAGAAAGCTTCCGGTGCGCCCACAGGTGCCGGCCTGGTGTCTGCCCTTCACCCCGGCAGCCTGTCCTGCTCCGTCCCAGCCAAGAGGTCAGAGCAGGGCACCACTGCCCTGCCATGCCACGCACCGTGCTCAGTCACAGAAGCCTGAGGAGCAGGGAAAAGTGCCAAGTCTAGCCTGGGAGCAGCAACAACAAAGGAAAAGCTTCTACCAGGAAGTTTCATAAGCGGCTACGAAGACCAAAAGCAGAAGTTACTACTGATTACAGGAGAAACTGCTGCTGCCCACAGATCGGACAGGCCAGAGAAGCTTCCCGCACAAAGTGTCACATGCATGGGGATGACACACAGTCAGAGAAGGCCATAAAGACAGTATCACAGGCACCCATGGAAATGACGGACAGATCCAAAGTTCCCGGAGGCCCATCTCTCACCTGTGGGTCAGTGAGACTCCCAGAGGGAGCAGGTCAGCAGCCTCACACTCACCCAGCAGGCCTGAGACCTGGGATTCAACCCAGCACCGCTAAAAATGCAAATAAATAAAGGCACACGCGCCCAGCCCAGGCTAATCTGCAAGCAAACCTCCTTGGGGCTGTGCCCCTATCGGGTGCTGTTTGTGTGAGGGTCTAGGAAGGAAGAAGAAGGGCTGTGAAAAGAGCAGAGAGCCTCCGTCAGAGGTGCCACATCTCCTGCTGGCTCATGCAAGGCCCTGCAGTATCCCTGTGGGGCCTGACGGGCTCCCCGAGGCCCGCTGAGCTCCAGGGCCAGGAGAAGAGAAGATGCTACGCACAAGGACCCAAGGGGCTAAATTCGGCATAAATCTGGGCCCTCTACTTTCTTGTCCAAGTGGAACTGGGGCAAGTCACTGGTTCAGACCATCCTCGAACAGCTAGAAAGGGAAGAGCCTGGCACCCACATTCCACAGGAGCGCAGGCGAGCCAGCGTCCACTGCTGTCGGGCCCAGGGTACTTTCTTCCGCGTTCCTCGGCAGAGACAGCTGCATCGCTAGGAGCTCGGGCAGAACGGAGCCCTGGACTCAGCACAAATGGGAAGCATCATGTGGAGCAGGAGCATGAAGGAGCAACCAAAAATAGCACCCTGGACGCTGTCTTTGGGCTGTAAATCCAAATGACACCATGCAGAAAATGGGGAAGGCCTGACCTGGGGTTCACACATCTCGTAGGTCCTAGGCACTGCCAATCAGAAAAGAAGAGGAGAGTGGGACAAAGCTCTGCGCCCCAGGCCTGGATATGGCGCAGGAGGAAAGCTCCATGTGCCTTGATGGCACGTTCTCTAGCTGCCCTCCTATCAATGGCAAGCTTCAGATCCAGTCTCTCAACAACAAGTATTTATCAAGTAGCTGCTCTGCACTGACACTGGTGTCTTGTGGAGGAGACAATGCGGACGCACACAGCCCCACTCCCAGTGGCACAGTTTCTGCTAGGAGCAAGAAGCCCGGCCCATCTGGAACAAAAGAAGGTGGAGAATCGGAGCCCAGGCTGGGGAACCTCAAAACCAAACCCAAACAAAGACCAGAGAGTGTGTCTTGAGGTTGGGAGTTCCCGCTACTTCCAGTCTGGGCATTCTGTCAACACTTGTGGGCATAGTGCAAGGCCCCGGGGACACCTGAAATGAATGACACATTGTGTGTGTCTTTGAGGAACTTGAACTTGAGAAGAAAAGCAACCATATAAACAGATAACCCACAAAACAAGAGTGCTGGTACAGAAGTGTGAATAAACGGATAGAGCTAGCAGCTGGGAGATGGGAGAGGTCCCAGGAGGGGGCAGCGTTTGGCTGAGTGACACATGATGGGTCAGCCTTCGCCAGGGGAGGGGAGATCCGACAGCACCTGCTGCCAAGGTAGATAACTACCAAGACAGATGGAAATGGGACATGAGACCAGGCACAGTACCCTGAACAGGACAAGCTGAGGTGTGGGGCTGCTGCTACAGGTCTTTCCCTAGAGTCAGGCAGCAATGCGGAAGAACGCAGAGGTCTGAGAGGGGCTGGCCATTCAGAGAATGTTTGTAGGAGAAAGAGCCTCAGGGGCCATGGGTTAGAGAGAGGAACAAGATGTACCCACCCCTGTGAGGAGGGGAGAAATGTGGCCCCAAATTAAGCTGAGAACCTGAAAGCATGCATACATTAGATGCTTCTAAGTGCCTGGAGGTACCACCTGCTCCATAAAACTGATTCCAGGTCCTAGCTGGGTCTCAGTCCCTGGGGACTCTGCTTCCAGACTCCACACTGGTATCCACACCAGGGCTACTAGGGAGTGCTGTCTCTCCAAGTGAGGGCTTTTCCTTTCCCCACGAATGCTGGTGGGGGGGTCCCCAGGGGGACACTCCCTGAGCACAGCTCCTTCCACTTCCACCCAGGGGCCTCCAGACTGGTACAGAGTTTGACCTGAGCCTCCCCACCCTGTCTCTTCACAGGTACCACAAGGCAGAGAACAGCCCCTCACAAAGCTTTCTCCACGGCCCGGGCCCAGGCTGAGCAGCGCCTAACAGAGATCAGGGGCCTAGAAATATGGGAAACATTGGCGCAGCTGTGCCTGGCAGTCTGCCCCCTTGGGGAGGGGTCCCCCACAGCATCTGCTCCACCCCCACCCCTCTGCTCCCCAGGGGCCTCCACCGTGGAGGCCCAAGAAACTCATACAACCAGTTCCTGGTGGAAGAGAAGAGCTTTCTCCCTGAGCTAATAATTCAGACAGGTGCAGCAGCTGTCACCAACCGCAACTCTGAGGTGTACTCTGGGGTGTACTTGGTAAGGGCCTGAAAATTACAGCAGGGTCACTGGGACCCCTCCTGGAAAAGCGAGGCTTCACCCTGGGGGTCAGGACACAGTCTGCATCCCCTGCACCTGCTGCCCTGAGCTGGAGCTGGTGGGAGGTCCATGAGGGAGGCAACCTGCTCTACCAGCTGCCTAGAATCATCCAAAACAACCACCCCCTGTGGATTGTGGGAAGAAGAAACTTCAGGAAGAAGTGGGAGATTAACTCTGCCTCTCCCAGGGGTGTGTGAAAGCCTGTGTGTGGGTCTCAGCAGGGCTGGCTGTCCCTGAGCATAGATTGTAGACTTCGCTGGGCAGACTCTCAGATGCCGTTCGAGCTGCCAGCCATCACCCGGCAGGGTGCAAGGGCCTAAGACAGGAAGAAAAGGAGCCACTCTCCACACCACCCCCAGTTAAGGCCCTGAGCCTCTGAACCCCCAGGAGAAGCCTGCCTCTTGCCCCAGAGCTTGGGTCCTGGGGGCTGAGGTGTAACCCGAAAGGCCTGGGGCTGACAGTCCCAAGGGGACCCCACTTGCGGCCACTGGCCTGGCTCTAGGGGTACCTACCGCTTTCCTCAAAAGGGCTCCCATCGAAGCACCAGGCGGGCGGTGGCACAGGGTCGGGGCACGGCATCCTCCTGGGAGAGCGCCCGGCAGCCCAGCAGTTAACAGGCAGCTTGCAGTGAGCTGCCACCAACAGCCTGGGGAATTAAAGCGCCAGCCGCGCCTCCTGGGAGACCTTCTATAAGCGTCCTATTCAGAACCAGTTCCGCGTGTGGGTAATGCTTTCTGCATTTCTCTCATTCCTGGCAGCTGCTGGGGGCCCAGCAGGGAAATGCAGCTTCTCACCACACGGGCTGGTGCGCTGGCGAGGAGGGACCCAGGCCACAATCCTGGAGCTCCACACAGCCAAGCACTTGCCAACATCGCCAGCCCTCCAGCCCTGAAGCACACGATGCCTCTAAGTGCAGGAAGTCAAATACTGAAGACTTCGAACAAAGCCAGATCAGTGGCCAGCACAATGCTCCTCTCTGTGGCGCCTCCCCATGCAGGCCCTCGGAGCCCGAGGACATTAACCCTTGCATCCTCACAGCGGCCTTGGGGAGAGGCAGGGGGCCGTGGGTGCCATTCCCTGCCTGACGTGTCAGGAGCACTCCGGCACAAGTGCTAACATTTATTAGGGTGCACTAGGCACTGTGCCGACACGTTCTCTGTGTAAGCGCACAACACCCACTCGCCCAAGGCTAGGCGGCCTAGGGAGGGGAATAGGGGAAAGGTGGGCCAACGCAGCCAGACGATGAAAAGGTGCTGTCTACAGCCCCCCTGGGAACACCCTGAGCCCTCTCTGCCCTTTTACAAGTTCACGCTCTGCTCAGAACAAGTTCCTACAGTGTGGGGCAGCCTGAGAGGAATGGAGCCACCCGGGATCTGCGGCTCACCTGTAGACCGCTTGTGAGGCCAGAGCAAAGATGGCCGTCGCCTCCACCACACGGGGCAGCCCCTGAGCTGGGGCACCTGCCCCGCGGCTCAGTGTGTGCCAAGGATGCTGCGTCCGCTCTGTGAGTGCTGCCGCTTTAACTCACAGCCTCCCACACTCCAATCCCTATGATCAACTTGGCAGCTGTGGGACATGTGCCGGAGAAGACTGAAGCTCACGGGTGGAGGCATCTTGTGGGTACTTCTGAGGGTAGAAAAAGCACCACAAGCACAGGCTCAGATGCAGGCTTGAGAGGAAAGGCCATTCACCTCTCCTGCCAGCTCAACTCAGAACTGCAGAACCTTGCTGAGAGGACTTTCTCTCTGAAAACGTTACTCAAACTCACTCTTACTTGTCCGTTTACCCTTTGTCCTGAGCCACATCCTTAGTCTTTTCTGTAAAATTCAGAGACAGAGTCGAGCTAAGATGCCCATGCTGGGCTCGAACCTGCCATCCTCTACCCTCAGCCTCCCAGGGCACGGGATTACAGGTGTGCACCAGCACACCCAGCTCTTCCTATTTATTAACATCATAAACCATATAGCCGGTGCTGGCAAACGCAGCACTGAACAAGAATCCTTGTTCCCACAGGACAAGACCGCACGTGACCGACAAACCAATGTACTTCTGGTTGTTTGGTGCTTTTCCTGTGCACTGCTAGGGGTCCAGCGCAGGGTTTGGCCCACTAGGCGCATACTCTGCTCCTGAGCTGCTTGCCAGCCCTTTGTTTTTCTGGAAAGAGCTAAGAAGACAGGACACTTAAAAAGCGTGCCAGCGGCATGGGACCTTTATCAAGGAGGGACATGTGAGAAGCTCCAAGGAGGAGATTCCTGGGCAGAGACCCGTGTGGATGAAAGAGGCTGGATGCGCAAACCTCCATGGGGAGAGCCTACAACTTCTCTGCTCTTCACTTCAACCATCCTCACTTACAATGGGCCGAGGACCCCCCATCTTAAGGGAGTCCGGAGATGTAACCAACTGGCACTCAAAGTGCTTGAGATAAAAATCTGAAAAAAGACTTTTAAAACAAGAACACTTAAAATGACTTAAAACAAAACAAAAACTCAGTGTGGTCACGCATACCTAGAAGTCTTACACTTGGGAGGCTGAGGCAGGAGGATCCCCTCTACTACAAGGCCAGCCTGAACTACATAGGGAGACCCTGTCTCAAAAGCAAAACAAAACAAAGAAAAATAACTGAGTAGCGTAGTTACATGCCTATAATCTTAGCATTCTAGAGGCTGAAGCAAAAAGATGGAAATACCAAGGCCAGCCTGGGCAATTTATGAGACTGTCTCAAAGAGAAAAGTTTTTTTAGAAGAGCTGGTAATATGGCTCAGTAAGAAGGCTCAGAGTTCAACCCCCCCACCACACACACACACAAATAATGAACAAAATAGTGTTAGGGGACCATTTAGAGAAAACTCAATAGAAATAAAATATACTCAATAGAAATAAAATATTATAACAAAACTTAATGCTTAGGTTAAAAAGAGAATCTATAGAATAAGTGAAATGAAAGATATACCAAGGAAGTCATCCTAAATTTAATTCAAAAATCTAAGATAGAAAATATAAATATCATAAGATTTGAGGTCCATAAAGCCCCATTAAATGAAAAAGGAAAGAATGGAAGAGAAGCAGGTTTCAAAGACAGTGTATATGAATTTTCTAGAATTGAAAATAGACATTATCCTCAAACTGAAAACATATTCCACTTGAAATGGAAAATAATTCTAAATTTAGATACATTGTAATGTAAATGCAAAGCATCAAATATATATACATATAATCTTAAAGGACTATACGGAAATACCATGAACATCTATAGCTAATGAATAACACACACACACAGACACACACACATCTAGAAAGTGACAGGCCACTAACCGATTCCAGAACAGAAAATCTGACAAGACAGGTAACAAGAGGTTAAATTAGTATTTTTTTCTTTATGTTTGGTTTTTTGAGACAGGGTCTTGCTCTGTCCCTTAGGCTGGCCTTGAGCTCAGCGTGTGGCCCCAGTGGGCTTTGGTGGCGTCCTCCTACCTCAACCTCATGAGCACGGTAATTAAAGCCCACCATGCCTGAGCTGAAACAGGAACTTTAAAGCTTCTGCAGGGCATGGTGATACACACCTCCCATGGGAGGCTGAGACCAAAGAACACCACCCTGGGCTACATGATGAGATCTTGCCTCAAAAATCAAATCAAAACCGGGGCCAGGGAGTTAGCTCAGTGGTTCCGGCGCCTGTCTTGCAAGCACAAGGGCCCAAGTTTGATTCCCCGGTAACCACATACAATACTGGGTGTGGAGACTCACCCCAGCAGCAACCAGTACCACATACCACAGTGCCGGGCGTGGTGGCTCACGCTTGTCATCCCAGCACTCGGGAGGCAGAGGCAGGAGGATTGTGATGTGAGTTTGAGGCTGAGCTCAGGGCCAGCCTGAACCACAAAGCGAGACCCTGTCTCAAAAAACCTAAAAAAAAAAAAAAAAAAAAAAAAAAAAAAAAAAAAAAAAAAAAATCAAATCAAAACCTAACGAAACTTCCAATACAGAAAAGCCCAAGATTAGATCCACTGGTGAATTTTGCCAAACATTTAAAATCATTTCTTCACAAATCTAAAAAATAGAAAAGGCAGCACTTCCCAACACAATCTGAAGCTAGTATTATCTTGTTACTAACATTAGACAATACTTCACAGAAAAAAAAGCTAAATTCTAATATCCTTCATGATTATAGACAAAAAAAATTCTCCCAAAATACTAATAAACTGAACCCAGCAGTATATAATAAAAGTATACAACCCAATGAGACTTATTCTGGAAATGCAAGATCGGGTTAATATCTAAATATCAATTAATGTCATCTGATAATACGAAATATAAAGACCGTCTCTGAGCCCGGCATCGTGACACACTCTTGGAATCCCAGCACGCTGGGAGGCTGAGGTAGGAAGATCTCAAGTTCAAGCCCAGCAGAGCCTGGACAACTTCACAACTCAGCAAGACCCTGTCTCAAGCAAAAACAAATAAACAGATAAATAAATGAACAAATTTATTTCAAATCATAATAAATAAGTTTATATTGCAAAAACACCTACTGCTATAGCGCCACAGACTTGTATTCCAACTTGGGAGATGAGATGAGAGAATTACAAGTTGAAGGGCAGGCTGGGCAATTTGGCAAGACTGTGTCTCAAGATAAAAAATAAAGAAGGCTGGAAGACTTTGCTCCATGGCATAGAACTCTTGCATTTTCTCTGTAGTATTTAAAGAAAGCCACCAATAATCTCAGTAAATCCAGAAAAAAACACTCTTAACAACACTGAAGAAACTAAAACTAGAGAGAAACATCCTCAACATTTTAAAGAGCATCTGTAAAATCTACAAGAGTTCACCAAAATTCAAAATTCAGTCAGGCACAGTGGCACACACCTATAACTGCAGCATAGTGGGAGCCTGAGGCAGGAAGATCCAAGGTCAAACCTAGCCTAGATAACTGAGTAAGATCCTGTCTCAAGACAAAAATTGTTTTCTTTAAAAAAAAAAAAAGGTGAAGAAGCTGGCATTGAAAACCCCCTAGGTTCAATTCTCAGCACCACAAAAAATAAATAAGTAGACAGACAGATAAAAGTTTAAAAACCAAAAGCTTTTGTGTTCGGGATATAGCCTATTGGTACAGCCCTTGCCTACCATGTCTGAGGCTTTCGGTTTGGTCCCATTTAAAGAACCCTTAAGACCCAGCAATAAAAAAGACAAAATAGCCTAACTTAAAAGGGGACAAAGCAGCTGGGGGTTTATTTAGCTCAGTGGTTCCAGCATCTGCCTGGCAAGTACAAGGGCCAGGTTCAATGCCTGGTAACCACATATTACATTGCCAGGCATGGTGATTCAGGCTCATCAGCAATCAATACCACACACCACAATGCTGTGCGCGATGGCTCACACTTGTAATCCCAGCACTCAGGAGGCAGAGGCAAGAGGATTGCTGTGAGTTCCAGGTTTGCCTGGGCGACACAGGCCAGGGCCAGCCTGAACGACAAAAAAGTGAGACTCTGCCTCAGAAAATAAAAGGTAGGGGGGACAAAGGATTCGAATAGACATTTCTTCAGAGAAGGTACAGAAATTATCAATAAGCACATGAAGAGATTCTCAGTGTCATTAGTTTTCAGAGAAATGCAAATCAAAAACCATAAGCAACACTACACATAGTAGCGTGGCTAAAATCCACCTAACAGATGCTAACACGTGTCAGCAAGGATTTGGTGAGCCCTAACACCTGTACCCTGTCTGTACGAATGTACCACGGTACAGCCTATTTGGGACGATTCAGCAGTTCTCAGTTTAAATACAGCTACTGTATGATCCAGCAACTCTCAGGCACAGATGCACCCAAGAGAACTGAAAACATATATCCACACAAAAATTATACACAAATGTTCCTGGCAGCATTATTTGTAATAGCTAAAAAGTAGGAAAAAACCAATGTCCACTAGCTTGTAATAGCCTGACCAGTTCCCTACAGATATTCTAGGGACCAGGCATCAGCATGTTTATTACACTGCCCTGCGCACGGCGCTCACGTGCACCCAGGCTGAGAACCAGGGACTTAAAGTGTGAAAGTCAAACTTCAACTTACAAGGACACACATTACCACGGAAGTTTATAACCGGAGTAGAAAAGGATTTCTTCCTTCCTTTTGTGTCTTCCCACAGTGCTGGGGGTCGAACCCTGGGCCTCACCCACACCTGGCAAACGTACCTGCACTGTCTCTGATCTGAGCTACGTCCCTAGCCCAGAAAGGATTTTTGTCTAGTTTTGTTTTCTCCAGACAGGGTCTCACTTTTGTAGTTCAGGCCATCCCTGAGCTGACTATGTAGCCCAAGCTAGTCTTGAACTAGCAGCAATCCCCCTGCTTTGCCTCCCAGTGCTGGGATTATAGGTGTGAGCCACCACACCTGGCAATGTGATATTGTGGTACCAGGGATCGAACTTGGGATCTTGTGCTTGCCAGGCAGATGCCAGAGCCACAGAGCTAAATCCTTGGACCAGAAAGGATTTCTTGAACAAAACACAAAAGATTAGCAAGTTTGACAGCAAGAAAATTAAAACTTCCCTATAAAAGTGGCATGGTGACATACTCATAATACTCCGGAGGCTGAGGTAGGAGGATCAATATACGTTCAAGGCCAGCCTGGGCTACATATAGTGAGTTCAAGGCTACCATGAACTACAGAGTGAGCTCTTGACTCAAAAAAAAAGAAAGTGACTTTTAATAAAGTTAAGACAATCCACAGGTGTATATCTATATCTACATCATGGATATGACCTGTAAACAATCATTTAATACACACACACTCACACACACAGAAATGAAAAAGCTAATGGCAGCTGAGATGGATAAAGGACAGAAAGAGTACACAAGACTGTCCACCAAGTCTCCAGGTGGGGAACAGAGTGGTTTAGAGTCAGAGGTGGGAAACAGGACACATCTCCTTTTCAGAGTTTGAATCATGTATCACCTAGGTTATTTTATTTGTTTGTTTGCCATGGATGGCAACAGACATTAAAAGTCCTCATCTACACCTGAACCTAAGTACCAATTTTTCATTCTTTCTTCTTTTTTGAGACAGGGTCTTGCTGTGGTGTTTAGGCTAGCCTTGAACTCATGGTAATCCTCCTGCCTCAGTCTCGTTTCAAAAGCAAGCTCCCTTTGAGACAGCTGGCAACCTCTTGGGTGGCACTGACCTGAGCTGGACCCACCCAGCTCTGTCATAACCCTCAGCTGGCAGGATCACGGGAACAGAGAGCCGTCCAAAATGCCATGCGCAGTGCTTCCACACTGTCCAGGACACAGCTAGAGAGCATGCACCACAGAGTCTTCCAGCACTCAGAGCCCAGGCTAAGGCCGTACTCGGTTCTGGAGCTCCAGCCTCGTCCCAAAGGCCTGCGTGTGACTCCCAACACTGAGGTAAAGGAAAGAACAGATGCAGGCTGGGGGTCTAACTCTGGTCCCAGTACCTGCCTCACAAGTGCAAGGTCCCGAGTTCAATCTGCAGTATAAAAAAAAGAAAAGTTGGGCCGGGGAGTTAGCTCAGTGGTTCCGGCGCCTGTCTTGCAAGCGCAAGGGCCTGGGTTCGATTCCCCGGTAACCACATAACAATACTGGGTGTGGAGACCCACACCCAGCGGCAACCAGTACCACATACCACAGTGCTGGGTGTGGTGGCTCACGCCTGTAATCCCAGCACTCGGGAGGCAGAGGCAGGAGGACTGCTGTGATGTGAGTTTGAGGCTGAGCTCAGGGCCAGCCTGAACCACAAAGCGAGACCCTGTCTCCAAAAACCTAAAAAAAAAAATAAATAAATAAAAAAATAAAAAAAGAAAAAAAGAAAAAAAAGAAAAGTTCAGCCTCATTTCTGCCTGTTGGGAACCACCCTATTTGAAAACTGCAAGGTCAAAATTGGCCAGGCCTTCCTGCCTGCAGACGGACTTTAGACTTAACTTTTGTCTTCATCTCTGGTAGCAACAGGGACTCAGTGGTCCCACATGCTGTGATGCTTCGGAACAAAACTGTACCCCCGATCTGTCTCTTCTCAAGGGCTATTGCTGACATCTGCCTTGCCCCTCGAGAGTCTCATCTACATAACATTATTTCTCTAAGACTATTTTTAGTGTCTCCTCGCCATTCTGGGTTTTTAAAAATGTAGATAATAAAAGGTGTGGTAGGCTGGGGTGCAGAGTCCTTGCCATCCAAAATAACATAGATCAGACCCAAACTCAGTTTCTCTAAGTCTCATTTCTGCCTAATTATTATTTATTTATTTCACCGTGTGCCGTAAACTCACAAGAGACTAGAACTCAATGCAAAAGTTCTAGTTACGTTCCCTTGCCCTGTTTACCACATCTGCCAACCTCAGTTCACAAACTTGATTCTTTCTACAATTCTGGTCTCAGGACAAGCTGTACAAGAGCTAAACTGAGTGCAATAGCTGTGCTATTGACCTACAGAGGTGGAACCTGACTCGGAAAGAACTGAATTTGTGAACCAAGGCACCACTGCGCTTGCTGAGCGGCCCTAGATGTGATGCACGGCCTTTTGGGGACTGTGAGACCCAGGTCCTTCCTCTTGTGAGAGGACTGTGAGGTCACCTAAGTGTAGACAGCTTTTTGAAGTTTTAGGCAACCTGACTGGGAGTCTATTAAAAATGCTCTACTCTGCCTTCCTAAGCAGAGGCAAGGGATCATAATCCACCCTTTCTGATGACACAGGGTCACAGTTAGCAGCAAGGTGCCCGTCATCACACAGACAGGCCCTTGGCCCTGAACAAATGGCTCCGGGATCCTCCTAGGACCCGCATCTTCTGGAGTTCGGAGCCCAGCCTCCCTCAGCCGACTCTCACTGCACCAGGCCATTTCCTCCTGCCTCTCTGCTCTGCCTTCTTTCGTACCTTTTTTTCCTCCACTCCTGGGGAATGAACCCAAGGCCTTCCCACTGTGCAGCCTCACTGGCCATTTATTTTTATTTTTTATTTTAAGATAGTCTCACGAAGTCACCCAGGTAAAACTCAAACTTGTGATCCTCCTGCCTTAGCCTTCCAGGTTAAAGGTGTCTGTTCTGGTCTCTTTTCCTCCTTTATCCGCTGCATCCTCTCTGCTCTGCACTTCAAAATAGCTGACATGCTCAATATGTGAAAGTTAAACTGGATGTGAGGGGGCCACTCTCTGGAGACCACGTCCTCGGCTCTGCAGGGTCCAGCTGTGCATGGACATAGCGAGGCTGCTGGTGGCTGCTAAGCACCCGGGGCTGGGGTGGTATCACAGGAGTATAGGGCTCGTGTCCAAGGCCAGCCACACACCCTGCCCTGTGCTCTGGCCCAGTCTGCAGCGGGCCCAGAAACTGAGCCCCATGGTGCACCAGGTTCCCACACTTTGAAGGCTAGAAGAACACTTCTTCTTTCTTAGGTACCAGGGATCAAACGTGGAATCTTGTGCTTGCAAGGCAGGCACAGGAACCCCTCGGCTAAATCCCTACCCTAAACAGAACACTTTTTAAAAGCTGGTATGCTGTCCACTTTCAGCCAGGAATAGAACATCTGAAGAGTACAAAATGTCTGAAATCCCACAGTAAAACTTTTGCTCAATAAGTACTTATTGGAATCCTACCATGAAGCAGGCACTAGGATTCAGCAGGAGTTGGATGGATAGAGGCCGTATGAATACTGCTTCTCTTCTCAAGAAACACAGTAATTTCCAGGCTGGCTGTGATGGTGCATGCCTGTAACCCCAGCACTGGAGAGGCCGAGGCAGGAGTACCTCCAGTAGTTCAAGTCCAGCCTGGATCACATGGTGAGTTCAAGGACAGCCTGAACTACAGAGTGAGACCCTGTCTCAAAAAAGAGATATCTCAAAAAAAGCATTATTGCTCCAGAGTCTCTGATTTGTACACACAGTCTCACAGCCAGGAGAGGAGGTTTCAAGAGCTCCCAGTGCACGCCCCAGAACCATCTCACCTCTGGGCAACACTAGGAAACAGATTCCATTCATTCTTCTTGCACCCTCTCCTGCCCTCTCTACTCAAACTCCAGCAATAATCAGAACAGCTTCTAAGACCTTCACTTTTTGTCTGTTTGTTTGCAGCAACAGGGATTGAGCTCAGGACCTTGTACCTGGGAGGTGGGTACAGTGCCACTGAGCTACATCCCCAGCCAGACCCTCACGTTTGTGAAAGGTTATAAGCACAACTACCATGGCACCTGCCAGAACTTAGTTCAGATTCTGAGTTCAACCAGAGTCTGCCCAGCATGAACTGAGTCCCAGGTCTTCAGTCCAGGGTTCTTCCCTCCCCATTGGCAAACAAGAGAAACACGAAGAGCTGCCCTCCTTCCGGCCATTATGTGGACAGCCCACCAGAGCGGGACTCTTCCCTAGCCCCTCACCTGCCCAGTCCAAAGACAAAGGTGGCGAATGAGGCCACCCAGCCCGGATTCCCCTCAGGGTGCAGCCAGAGCACACCTCGCTCCAAAGCCCAACCCACCCCAGAGCCCACCAAGCCCACTCGGTGCTCTCCAGACACATAAAGTCAAGCACAGCTCCTGTTCCTGGGAAGCTTCTAACGGTAACAGCCAACAGAAGCCCATTGTCACCAGGGCCACCTACTGCTACAGGAGCCGCCAGCACCCCAGACAAGTCTCCAGCCAACCTCAGTCACCCCATATTGTAAGCAAGCTCGAAACTGTTCAGCTCTCTTCCAACATCCTCTAAGTTCCGACTACACTTGGCTTCACCCCAAGTGGCCGGCTCAGAGTTGCTTCAGCACAGAGCCGTGTGGCCGCCTGCATGCTGCGGGCCTTCCAGGGAGTGGTGTGGCTGATGACTACTTCCTTGAGCCTGGCCCTCACCGCCCATCCCTCACTTCCTGAGCTAGCAGGGTCCCCAGGAAACCGCTCACCACAAATTCTGACAACAGAAGCTTAGATCACACCCCTCTGACACCCGTGTTTCCAGCCAAGAGAAACACCCATCAGATGAGCCGGTGAGAAGTGATTCAGATCTAAGCAGGCCTGTTCCTGAGCTCGCACACATCACTAGTTCTGTTGCTCTGGCCTGTAATCTCATCACTCAAGAGGCTGAGGCAGGAGGATTGCCACAAAGATGAGGCCAGCCTGGACTACATATACATAGCAAGACTCTGTCTAAAAAGCAAACGTCAAAAACATACTGAGCTGGGTAGAGTAGTTAGGCAGCTGCAGTCTCAGCTGCCTGGAAGGCAGAAGCAGAGAGATCACTTCGAGGCCAGCCTGTTCAACATGGCAAGACCCAGTCACAGAAAGTGATGAATCCTAGTCTCTGGTGGATGCTCACGGAAGGCCAGTGAGAGCTGCTTGCCACTTCCCTCAGAATCCTCTGCCCGCAGCGCAGGCTCTAGCACCCTGTGACTCCCTCTGCCCACCTCCCCTGGTCCTCCACCATCACACCCAGCACAGCTCCTTTACCCAAGGCCGAAGCACAGCAGACACCCTCACGGCTGTGTGGCCCAGGGGAGCAGCCAGGGACGAAGGTGTGACTCAGCTGCTGGCTAGAGCAGGGGGAACTCCAGATAAGGCACAGGTCAGGGCTGCCCGGCAGCAGACCCACCACCGGGGCAAGGGCAGCACACATCTGGGAGTCCCGCTTCCTCCAGCCTCTCTGTGGGAGGAGGCTCAGGGTTGGAGGGTGCAGTCAGGCGTTCTGTTCGTTGCCTTCCAGTTCCCCCTCTTGCCTCACACTTAAAATGAAAAATTTTCCATCCCAAGTCCTTGGCCCTGGCACGAAACAGGAGTGTGATCAAAAACTACAACGAATGTCAAAACATTTTAAAATATATTACAGTACAAGACATACTGCCAAGGATCACCCTCAGAATCCTCCCTCACCTGGAACGCACTTACTCCCGTCACTCCTGCCCTTTTTCTGAAGCAGCCCCTTTCTGTGGGCGTTTATACCTGCACTGTGACAGCTGCTTCAATGGATGCCCTAAATAAATTCAAAACATTTACCTTTCATGGCCATTTTGAGTGGGGAAGAGACAAGCTGCATGGTGCCAAATACAGCAGAAGAGTGCACACCGTCATGGTGGAGAGCTGCCTTCCGGTGGGCGGGTCCTCAGCAGCAGCCTTCGCCACTGCTCCGCTCCTCAGAAAGACACTTATGAAAGCGGACACGCAGAGCTGCTTCAGGAAGCGCAAGGACAGTGGGATCAGTGTGTTCAAAGCGAGGGCAGTGTTTTGAAGTGGGTAATGAGCATCCTATCTTTTACTGTAATTCATCAATTGAAATATTAGCTGTACACTTTGAGCACTCATTGTATTTCCATTCTTCCTTTGGAATTCAGCTGGATAAAGCCTTTGTTGTACCCTTCTACAGACTCGGCTGGACAATGCCAGGGTTATTTCATTGTTCATTCCCACAATGCCACACACGGTAGGCAGGATGACTAATGCCGTTTTATAGGTGAGAACCGCAGGTTGAAAGGAGTCCGCTCCACTCAGCGGGCTGTGGGCCAGGGTTTAGCCTCGGAGGCCTCTGCTCCTACGGGCCTCAGTGGATGCTGAGCTGGGATTCAAGGAAGGAACTCTGGGCTAAAGAAACAGCTCCTGTGGGCATCAGCTCAAGAGTGCTTTTCTTAGGGAAACTTTCCTGGCCACTCCCTCCGAACTGTCAGCGCATACCTCCCTGGCAATCTGCATCTGCCTTTCCTATCATGCTTTTCTACTTACCACTAACAAGCTCTTTATTTGTGTCATCTGTCTTCTTCACTGTCAGCTCCACAAGGTCAGTAATTACTGAGTATTGTATTTTGTTTGCTGCTGTGTTCCCAGCACCTAACAGTCATACACAGTCAGTGATAAATAACTAGTGAATGAATGAATGAATACAAGGACATAAGGCAGAACTGGAGGAAGTGTGCGGAAAGTGGGTGATCCACTTATTCAGGGGAAGAACAGAGGCTCAGAAAAGACAGGACATCTGGCCAGCGTTAGTTGGGGGCCCCAGGCAAGCCTGCCTAGGGGAAGTGGAGGTTTATTAGGTTCCTTGGAGGCTCCCTGGGGGGAGCGGCCACTTCCAGCTGCCGGGGTTCCAGCCTGAGTGCTTCTGCTGGGGAAGGAGGGCAGTGGGCAGTGCAGCTTGCAGCCCTGGAACAAAGGCCTTCGGACACACAGCTGGCCAGAGAGGGGGCCAGAGGGGCTGCCTGGGGTGGCGAGGGCGCCAGATACTGAAGGCAGCCCTCAGTGCAGCTGCAAAGGAGCCGTGCCACCCGGAGGCCCCGCTGCCCCCAACACAACAGAGAAGGGCTTCAGAAGAGCCTGCAGGGCAGGGCTGTGGCACCCCAGGCAGGCGCCTTGGCAAGGCTGTGAGAGCAGGTCAGAGGCAGCAGAGCAGCGTCCATCTGGAACGCAGACCCTCAGGCCTCCGCCTTCGTCAACCCACCTTGCCCTTTGGCCTGCTCTTCTGTAAACACTGTGACCTGGGAGAGCTGTGGATTGGGTAAGGCCAGTGTTTACTCTGGAGGAGACAGGACAGGCCAGGGAGTAAACTTCCATCATTAGCTCGCACAACTACCGCACACAACATGTACCCAGGAAACTGCAAAGCCCCACGGAACCCTCCCATCACAATGCAGCCTTTTTAACTGTAAAGTAGGAGTTTACAGAACACTTAGCACCTGTTAGGCTTCATCTGAACCACAGGCAAGTAATCCTACAAGCAGAAACCTCAGCAAGAAAAGATGTGAATTGGCCAGGTCTCGTTGGAGAAGCAGATTAAAGGGTGAGGGAATGTGAGCAATAGGGCCCCAGGTTGAAATCTCACCCCTCAGGGCTGTGGTGCCTTCCCCGGTTACAGGAGTGGGCTAATCTGAGGGGCCTCCGGCCCCGGCAATTCCGTCAACCTTTGCTGCTATGTAGTAGAAAACCCAGGATGGACTCTCAGTCCAGTGCTCCTTCCACTCTTTCTAACATGTCTCCTCCAATCAAGGCAACAGAAAGCTCCAAAGCAGCTCTTAGTGCGCTGGCCCGGGGGTTCCCTTCATCGGCACCTCCCAGCCCCAGCCTCATCCCCACGGACCTACGGGGTCTCCAACCTTCCAGACAGGAGGCAGCAGAGGCAGGAGCGTCCCCAGCAGGTGTTCAAAAGCGAGACGAGGCCGGCCAGACAGGTGTGAGCCAAGCCCTCGGGAAGGGTGATTACGGAGAGCCGCTGGCCTTCTCCAGACTCTCACTCTCAAGCCTTCCAGCCCGACAGTGGGGGTTTGGGGGCGCGGGAATGCACGCCCAGCCCAGCGGAGGAGGAGGGCTGGGCGGCACTCTCCTGAAGGCGGGCAGCTGACGCGCTGGGCCGGGAGCTCCCGCCCTCTCCCGACTGTCATTACTCTCCCCGCTCATTAAGTCCGGAGCAAGGGCCAAGTGACGGGCTGCACAGGGAGGCCCGGCTGGGAGACTCTAAGGTCCCAGGGCCACGGCTCCCCCGCCCACCGCTCCGGGCAGCAGGGGCCTCTACGCCTCCGACCCAGAGAATGAAGCTCTAGCGGGTTTCTAAACCCCCCCCCCAGGCCACACCTCGCGCGTCTCCAACCCTTACCTTTCTCGCTCCCTTTTCCCCTTTGTTTTCGAAAGCAGCTCCAAAGAATAAAAGTAGCTACCTAAACAACGTCTAGAAATTTTCAAACTTGGACGCGGAATCCTGGTTTCCCAACCCGAAGTGCAAATAAACCCATTTCAGGACTGGGCGAGGGCAGGGGCTCCGCGCAGCCAGCAGCTCCAAGCTTGCAATGCGCTGCTGGCACCTCCCCCAGTCCCGCCCGCACCCGGGACCGAGATTCCCAAAGCGCGCGCCGTGTGGCACCGGCCCGGAACGGGCTGCAGGCGCCTCCGGCTCTGGACCCGAGGCTCAGTCTTCCCCGGGAGGGGCAGCGGCCTCCGGCCAAAGCCGGCTCCCGGGCGCGCCGAGCGAGACGGCGGAAGCGACTTCGCGCCCCCTAAGCGGGGCCTTTGAGTTCCTGGGGCGTAAAATGGACAGAACTCAAGTCGGGACGGCCCCCGCGCCTGGTCCTCGCCCTCACCCGCTGGCTGGCGCCGGGAGGCGAAACACTCACCGAGCGGTCGCCGCTCCGCCGGCTCTGCTAACGCGCGGCGCGGGCTGCCCAGGTGGCGCCGCGGCGCGGGCGCGATTTGAAAGTCGCTCTCGGAAGGGGCCCGGCCACCGCTGCTCCCGCCCCCTGCAGCCGGCCGGGCGCCTGGGACGCTGGACACGGGTCTGCGCGGCTCCCCGGCGCGGCAGGAAGTCGGAGCGAGCGGGCCGGGCAGCGGCGGGCTCGCGGGCCGGGGCGGGGCGGGCCGGGCCGGCTCCAGGGGGTGGGGCTCCCCGGGCCGGGAGGCTGCGGCCGCCGCGGCTCAGTGGCTCTGGCGGGGGGTTGGGGGGGACTTGCTGGTGAAGCCAGCGCGGCCCCGCGGTGTCAGCTTCAAGGCCGCCAGCGACCCAGCAGCCTGGCACGTGGTGGGGTCACCTTGGTGTCGCCAGCCTAGCACCACCCCCTCCCGAGAGGGCGGCGACCACTCAGCCCGCCTTGTGCGGACCTGGAACGGCGGGCCCAGCCGCGGGAGCTTCGGTCCCCAGCGAGGCACCGGTCAGGATCGACGTGGAGGTCCTCGCCCCAACCGCCCCGGCAGGTCACCTCGGCTGCGAGTCAGAAATGCGTCTCGAATTTCTCACCGAAACTCCGAAACTACGTAGGTCCTTGATGGATAAAAACCCAAACTTCGGAGAGGCTGATAGGAAAGAGATAAGGACGCTCAAAACGGGGTGAGGGTTCCAGGAAAGACTATTCATAAGAAAAACAAGATGCAGGAACCTACCTGATAGAGAAACTTTGTAAGCAAAGCCTTGTCTGGTTTCTGTTTTGTTGTTTGTTTGTTTTGTTTTATTTTAAAACAAGCTGTAGTTCAGGCTGGCCTCGAACTGGCAGCCCTCCTGCCTCAGTCTCCCGATTGCTGGATTACAGGAGCGCGACCCCACGCCCACACAAAATTGTCACTCTGCGTCTGTGTGACCGAGGGCACAGAACACTAGCACCTGGAAATGAAAGTGGGGGTGAGGGTGGGGAGACGGGACGTCAGGACCAAGATCCCGGAAGAAAGACGCTTCCCCAAGAAAACTTAGGGGAGCGGAGCCCGTGGCGGGGACCCTCCGCACCTCCGTCTGGGGAGGAGGAAGCGCGCACCCCAGTGCATCTGACACGCAGGTGTAGGTTAGTGTGTACAGTAAACGGTTAGCGTTCTGACTGCAAACAACACGAGCCCTCGCCCCGCAAAAGAAAACTTCCAGGCAAAAAGCAAAGGCCAGGTGATTTACTGGGAGGGGCGGGCCGAGAGGAAATGGCTTTCAGGTGACTTTGAAACTCGATCCGCTCGGAGGGTGGGGTGAGGACAGCCGCCGGCCTCGCCGGGGACCGGAGTTGGGGGGTGGCGGCCGGCTGCGGCCCACATTCCTGAGGGAGGAGGGTCTGTCGGGGTCTGCGGAGCCGAGACTCGGGTGCAGCGAGGGGTCAGAGGAAAGTGGGAAGCCCAGTCCTTCCCGCCCTGCTGGCGCAGGCCCTGCCCAGCCCTCTACCTGGTCCTCCACCTCCTCCTCTCTGATCACCCGAATCCCTCCAGGTCTTCTCACCCGCCCAAATTCTGTCCTCCTCGGAAGTCCCTGACTTAAGTGGGCTCTTGAGCGTAGGTGCGCGCTCATCCTCAGCCAGGCAGGAAGTGCTGCGGACAGTTAGAGCCGCGGTCCAGGGACAATGCGCGTGCATGCGGCCTGTGGTCCTCCACAACCTCGGTGTCCCTGTGGGAGACTGGAGGACCCTCAGCCGCAGACTGCAGGTAGGACGTTGAGCTCAGGATGGGGCAACTTGGTGAAGATCACATGTCTGCCCAGTGTGGAGGTGGCCGCAGCGTTAGCCACCGGACTCCATCACAGGACCAGCTGCAACTGGGAAGAATCTAAAGCAACGTCAGACTGCTGGGTGGCAGGCCTGGAGTCATCAGGAGGGAGAACTCTGGTCCTAACTACCGCTTTCTCTGCTTTCTTCTCTCTCATTGTTTCCAATTGTTTTAATCTAGTTGCCATTTTCTGAAAAGATTGCAATTTCCCTAAGCACTTAGCAAAGCTATGCTGAAGTCAGATGGAGCAAAGCAGTTCGTGAAAATCACACGATTACACCTCCACGGATAAAAATCTGGGTCTGGGCCCCATGCTCCAGGCTGCAGCCCCCCCACGGCTCTGAACCTCCCTCCTTCCTACCAGTTCTCTTCAGTGGCCTCGCCCTGCTATTAAATCATTTATTATAATAATACCTTGAATCTCAGTAATGCCTTTAATCTAAGATCTCAAAGTGTCTGGACAAATACAGATGAATTCATCTTCACAGTGCCACACGGGGATGGAGAAATGGGGTGTTCGCCCCATTTTATGTGTGAGAAAACCAAAACGACCAGATGACTCACTGGACATCAGAGGCTGAGTCTCTCCTCTCTTCCCTCCCCGCCTCCTTCCCAGTTCTCTGCTGCCAACACTTGCATGAAAATTTCAAATCCCAGGGACAAAAGCCATTGAGTTTTTATAATGAAGGACATTTCCAAACTGTCATTTCAGCTGTTCTACTGTGGTAGACCTGGGGGTGGGGGGGCTGTGATCACACCAAAGATCCCTCCAGGCTGTGTCCCAACTCTGAGAAGGACCCAGGGTTTGCTGGGAGAAGGGCGGAAACTCCAGACAAGAAAGAAGAAATCCTCCTCAAAGCTAACCGGAAACACTCTCCTAAGCTGCTTCCAGAATTCCAAGGTGTATTTTATGGGTGTTCTTCAGAGTGGGAGCCACATGAGCCATAAGAAAATAGAATCATCAAGCTTTAAAATTTTTATCAGACATCAAGACACTGAAAAGAGAACATCAAGACACTGAAAAGACAATCCAGGCCAAAGAATAGAAAAAAGGTTTTCAAAGGATGTCTGACCAAGTACAGGACTTTCCCCACTGTGCAGGAGAAGCCTTATATCTCAAAAAAGTCAATGACAGTCTAAAAATGAGAAAACATCAAGACCAACCAGCTTAAACTACTGAGACCCTGACTCAAAAAAGATAGAAAAACAGAAAAATGGGCAAAGGTTCTGAAAACACACTTATCCAAAGAAAATACACAAATGGCTAACACAAGAAAAAACACCCCGGCACCGGGCGTGGTGGCTCACACCTGTAATCCCAGCACTCAGGAGGCAGAGGCAGGAGGGTTGCTGTAAGTTCCAGGTTTGCCTGGGCTACACAGGCCAGGGCCAGCCTGAACTACAAAAGCGAGACCTTGTCTCAAAAAAACCCCAACATCAGTAGCCATCAAAGAAATGCAAATAAAAAGCACAATGAAATACTATTTCATTGGGAAGCCTCTATAGAAGCAAAAGCAAAGAATAAATATTGGTGAGGAGGTGGAGAAATTGGAACCTTCTGGCACGGCTAATGGAAATGTAAAAGGTCCAGCTGCTTTGGGAAACAGTCTGGCAGTTTCTTGGTAGATATGCTATATGATCCTGCTATTCCAGTCCTATACACACCCACCTGTCTACACAAAACATGCAGACAAATGTTCCTAGCCTCAGCATTCATAACAGCTCCAAAGTACAAATGCCCCCAAATGTCTGTCGATCGATGGGTGGATAAACAAATGGGAGTGATTAATACAATGGACGTTTATCAGCCATGAAAGAGAGTGCAGCATCAATTCATGGGTGAACTTGAAAACATCATGCTAAATGACAGGTGCTGGTCACAAAGTACTAGATACTGTACAATTCTGTGTCTCTGAACTGTCCAGAACAGGCAGCCCCAGATTGCTGGAAAGTCTCTCAGTGGCTGCTGACCACTGAAGGGGACGTGGGGGAGGTCGGAGACAATGAGAAGAAACTGCTGTCCGGCTCTGCTTGGGTTTGGCATTTTTCTTTCAGCAATTATGCAAATATTCCAAAATATTGTGATGGTTGCACAGCTCTAATGCATTAAAAACAGTTGAGTTGTGTTTGCGGTTGGCACTGGGATCAGAGATTGCACCTAAGGTCTTGGTATGTCGGCACAAGCTCTATCACTTAGCTACGCTCCCAGCCTGAATTTTAATTTTTTTTTTTTTTTTTTGAGATGGAGTCTGGGCTCAAGTGATCCTTCTGCATTGGCTTCCTGAGTAGCTGCAGCTACCAGGAAATCACGCCTGACTAAATTGGAATTTTTTATTTTTTTTACCATACCAGGGATCAAACTCAGGACATTGCACTTGCAGGCAGTGAGCTGCACCAGTAAGCTACACCCCCAAACCTGAACTGAATATCTTAAATGAGTGAATTTATGATATGAGAAAGACATCTCAATAGAGCTGTTTTGTTTTGTTTTGTTTTTAATATGAGCCACTCACTTGACCCAAGGTACTAGGGCTACTGTAATCCGAATCTAAGACTCAAAGGGTATGCTGTACCCCTGTGACCCTAACACTTGGGGGCTGAGGCAGGAGGATCTCTGAGTTTGAGGCCAACCTACGCTACACAGTGAGTTCAAGAGCAGGCTAAACGATTTAGCAAGACTCTGTCCCCAAAAAACAATCTATGAGACTCTCAGCCTCTCAGTAGGCCACGCCCCAATTCTCTGCATTTGAGCAAAAACTAAAGAATCTCTGTGCTGTGAATCTTCGGACCTCAGAGATTGAAAGCCTGGTGACCTCAGGCTTCTTGGAAGGAGTCAATGCTGAGAGGGCCACAGTCCCCAGGAAAGGGGCTCCTTTCTGAAGTTCTTTGTTACTATCTCCACCTGGACTTCTTAGTGCCCAGAAAAGGGGAAGAGCCTGTGGGGGTGGGGAGGGGAGAGGACAACTTCCTCCTGCACGGCAGGCAGTGGCCTGCCTGGAGCTCTGGGGGAAATGAGCTGTTTGTTTGAGTTGTGTCTGCGACTGGAGCATTTGCCAATCACTTGCGGTTTTTCAAGCACCAAGGGCCCTGTGAACATTTCTGGAGATCTCTTAAGTTCAGCTTTGAATCAGCAGATAAGGAGGCCCTGTCAGCCCTTATAACGCCAGGGATGGAGCGGGCACCAGCCCGCAGCCCGGGCGCCCCGGGGAGGCTGCACAGGTTCTCTCAGGAGCTGGAGGTTCTCTCTGACTTCTGGCCTCTGGACGGCTTTTCTCCCCGCGCCTCCTTGCAGAGGGAAACTTGATTCTGCTGTGCTGAAGGGAAGGACTTTCAGAGGGAGACATGACATCCCCAGCTGAAATGACGTAGTGGTTTGTTCCGTGGACCACGTGGATCTAGGTCTGAGGTTTCCAGATCGGGGAGCCCCAGGAGGGACGGGAGTGTTTGACAGGATACTGCCTCCGGGAGTCTGTGTTCTCAAGAGGTCAGCAGTTGGATCCACGAGAGAAGGACCTGTCCCTGTAGATTCATCTCCTTTCTCCTCTTACTCTCTTCATAACAGGACCAAAAGAAAACTCTGCGCTTCCTCCCAGTGTGCCAGAGGGGCCATCGCTTGAAAGACTGTGTTGAAAAAGCATTGCCAGAATAAATTAGGCTGTTATAGTTCATCAGATGGTAGGTTCCAGCTTGGTTCGTGTGATGTAGTTCATCTTCAACCCCTTGGTGAAAAGTAGGGCGAGGCCCGTCCGAGGAGAACTACTCTATAATCCTCCAGAAACACACTGATGCATGTTAATTAGCAGGTAATTGCTCGGTTACTTGCCGATGGAGGCAGTTCTGCACGATGATAATTGTGGTTGTTGACGTTTTCCTCCCAGGCAGGGGCCTGAGCACCCAGCGCTGGCTCTCTGGCTCCCAGGAGAGGTCAGCCAGGTGGGCCTCTGGCCTCTGAGCAAGACTGTGCAGGAAACAGTTTGGTTATAAGCAGACTAGATTCATGGAATTCCTAAGTCACCAGCAACTCCTCCGTGTGGAATGAGGAACTGACCCAGGGTGGACGGGATAACTTCGCTCCACCCGAGCCAGACTGGCCTCCCAGGCCCAGGCAGCCCCAGCCTGGCTTGATAACCTCCAGGACCTTCACCTGGGTTGCCCCAGCCTGTTCTTTATCAATCTCCTGGAACAGCTGTTTCTTCTCTATCTTGAAGGATTTCCAAGATCTCTCCCAATCCTCAAAATCTGGATTCCACTATCTTAAAAATCCCCAAATGGATCTTTCAGTTTTACAACTGCCCCTGTAGGCTTGGCCTCTCAGCATGTCCAGGGAGGGCATCCTGACCTCCTAAGCCCTCCAGTGGCTGCCCCGGACCTGCTCGGGAGGTTAGACGGGAGGGTGCCAGGCCTTCCCATGGCCGCAGTGACAGTCCCTGGAACAAATGGGAGGTTCTTCCCCACTTCATAGATGAGAACATGGAAGCTCAGAGGCATCGCATGTCTGGCGGTCCTTAGTGGCAGAACTGGGACACAAACCTAGATCCCCTGTAACAGTAGAAGGGGAAACACCTTAAATTAATAAACCCATGAAAAGAACTCAAGCAGCTTTGAGTTACCTTAAAACTCACTAGAGCGGGACATTGTGGCCAGGCCTGTAGTCCTTCCACTCTGGGAGACCGAGGGAGGAAGATAACAAGTTTCAGCTCAGCCTAAGCAACTTAGCAAGATCTTGTCTCGAAAAATAAATTTTAAAAGTTAAAATAAATAATGGCTGTGGATGTAGGGATGTAGCTCCGTGCAAAGATTCTGGGTTCAGTACCAGCACCCCAGCCCCTACCCCTACTGCCAAAGAAACCACCAGAAAGCCTTCCAGGCTTGCAAAGTGAGCTACAAACCTGTTCCAGGGCTTGGTAAATAAGTGACAGGAAGAGAAGGAGGAATGTGTTCAGGATCATAAAGCGGAGTAGAGGAGGGAAAAAAACAAATCTCTAAGCCTTTGTGACACCCAGATTGAGGTGGCTGAAAAGTGAAACAGGGCCTGCTCCTGGCAATGCAGCTTCTAAAACCCTGTGCAGCGCTAATGCCTGATCCTGCTGCTGGCACTCAGAGAGCACGGTCCACCTGCGAGGAGCAGAGCTGAGGGTCACAAGAGCCATGAGCTCAGATTCCAGCAGTCCTGGAGCAGCCAGGACACGGCTCTCTCCAGAACCTTCCTCCACTCCAGCGGCCCCACCCCTCACAGCATCCAGCTGTTCCCAGGAAGCTCAGAGGAGGAGGATCTGTAGTCAGGCTCTGAGGGGTGGGGATCTGAACATCTGCTCCGCTCCCCAGGCCTTTCTTTCTTTTTTATTTTGCAACATGGTCTGGCTTTGTAATTCAGGCTAGTCCTGAGCTCACTATGCAGCCCAGGCAAGCCTCTAACTCGCAGCAATCCTCCTGCTTCTGCCTCCCGAGTGCTGAGATTACAGGCGTGAGCCATCAAGCCCAGCATTGTGGAGTGTGGTACTGATTGCTGATGGGCATGAGTCACCATGCCCAGGCCTTTAATTCCTTCTGCTTCAATTTGAAATCAGAAAATATTTGAGGAGTTGTCTGGTTTTTGTTTTTTGAGACAGAGTCTCCCTATGTGGTTCAGCCTGGTCATGAACTCACTATGTAGCGTAGGCTGGTCTCAGACTCACAGCAGTCCTCCTGCTTCAACCTCCCAAATGCTGGGGTTACAGTCGTGCACTACTATGTCCAGTTGAAATGAGAAAGTATTTATGCATGCCAGGCATGATGGGGCACACCTGTGATCCAGCAGTCAGTAAGATGAGGCTGGAGGATTGCTATGAGTTCAAGGCTATCCTGGGCTACATGGTAGGACTATCTCAAAACAAAAAAACCAAACAAAAATCTTTGAGGGCCAGGGATGTAGCTCAGTGGTGACTCTTCTGCCTCATAAGTGCAAAGTCCTGAGTTTGATCTCCAGTACGAACAAAACAAAACAAAAACTTCGCAAAGGTACTCATCCACAGACAGAACTAACTAATAACAGTTTTTACAGCTTCTAAGTGTTAGGTTCCTAAGCTTCACCTCAACATTTTAGCTTCTCTAATGCCTTGGCAAGTCAGAGAACCTTATAGCTGGAAGAGGCCCTGGAAGTCACCAATAATACTATTTTTCTATGTAATTTTCAGACATGTACTAAGAATGGGACAAGTAGCCAGTGTAGGAAGCTAATTGCCTGGCATCCTGGGAAGCTGAGGCAGGAGGATTTTAAATTTGTTACCAGCCTAGACAATTTTACCAATTTAGTGAGAGTGTGTCTTATAAGGGTTGGGGGAGTTTGCTAGAGAACCTGAGTTTAATCTCCAGTAACACTGAGAGAGTGACAGACAGACAGACAGACAGACAGGAAAGAGTCAAGAAGACAGAGGGATGCCAGTAAAATGTGAGAGCTTTTTCTTCTTACTGTTTATGGATCTAGGTAGGCCTTTATCAAATATCCATCTTTTGGAACCAGGAGTTTATCTAGAGAAGCAATTGTAAGCATGGAATTCTTAATGGTTTGGGGGTCCCTGGAGTTTGTGCTCTAATCTGATGAGCCCTAAAGACACCATAGTCTGTCCTGGTCCTGTTAGCCCTCGGCCTGAGCTGCTTCAAGTAATACGTAACATAGATCCCTCTGATTGTCCTAACTCATCACTGTGAGATATAAGGAAGTTAGAGACTCCTCCATTCTTGAAAGTTTTGAATATTTTTTTGAAGAGTGGGAAATAATAATGTTGGTCTTAGCATCTCTGGAAAAACTAGCACAGGAAAATAAGCCCAAAACTTCCACCTCCCAGCTCCAGACACACATAAGAAATTTAAACCTTCTATGTATATCCCAAGGAAAATCTCCTCTCTTAGCCCCAGAGCCAAGATCACTGAAACCCAAACACGGACCCTCATAACTCAATGGCCGAAGTCTACCAGAAGCAAAGGTGAGGCGCAGATGGGAGAAGATAGGATCCGCACCCGAGATGGAGACTTTCGGGGGGACCCTGACCGAGCGAGGATGTTGAGTTTCTAGGTGCTGATGAGACACCCCCCACCCTGTACGCCTGAGGAGCCTGACGCTGTGATGCCCACACTTGATGGCCCTCGGATCCCAGCGCCCACTTTTGCATCTAGGCCTGTAATGAGCTCCCTTCACAGAGGCTCCTGAGGGTTCAGTGCACAGGGTGCCCAGGAGGCCAGGACCCCGAGTCTAGTGTTGCAGCCTGCAGAGTAGAGAAGAGTGTTAGCAGCTTATTTGGCTGGTGGGCAGAAGTGTGGATCAGAAGATGACCACTGTGCAGGGCAGAGGGATGGTGACATTCCAGGAGGAGGGAAATGAGGAAAGCGGGTCTGCTTATGCCCCATCTTCACCGTGGACATCATCCTCTCCTGGCTTCCGGCAGACTTTTCAGCCGCCGTCACACACCCATGGCCTCCTGACACGGATTCACACAGGACACCACCGTGAGCGCCAGGCCTTCGGCTGCACCCTTCACTGTCCAGGACACAGGGGACCCTTTGGCTCTTCCTCGCTTGACTCTGGCAGCCACTCTAAGCTAATCCTGTAAATCCTCATATAGCTTGTATATCTGTATAATCTCATATATTTGTATATCTTGTGTCATATCTGTTTGTCTAGTAAATACTGACTGATATACCATCTATCCATCTAGTAAACTGCTCACTGCCGAGAATTGTGCTCTTCAAAATAAGATCTACCATTGCCCTAGGGGAGAAATTTAGAACGAAATGGAATAAATTCAGCAAATAAGCAGAATATACTTGAGGCGCTGTGTGTACTGAAGGAATAGATTAACCCCTGTCTTAACAATGACTCAGAATGTTTGGAGTCAAACAGCATTGCCTTTCACAGGGTGAAGGCATGTGCTTAAGTTGAAAATCTTCTTATCACTCAAAAGGCCTTTCAAAGTTGATGTTCTTTGGGGATTTTTATTTTATTTGAAACTGGGTCATCTTGCTATGCAGCTAGGGCTGGCTCAGACTCACAGAGATCCTTCTGCTTCAGCCTCCCAAGTGCTGGGATGACAGGCATGCAGCACCAGGCCTGCCTCTATTATTTTTAATAGTGTCAGTATTGACAAGTTCTTGCCTTTTTCAGGTAGGGATAAGATTCAAGAAAGAGCTGAATATCCCTCAGACTCACATCTGGCAGGAAAGTCCAGCTCAACTCTGTTAACTCGGATCCAGAATATAGTGGTGTGACAATGCCACGAGGACACTTGCTCCCCACCGCGCTCCAGCCCAGCTCTGGATGGCCAGGGAGCTGAGTCAGCCCATCCTTGCCCTCTCAGGCTTCCTGCCGCTCCCCTTCCTCCATCCTCACCCCTGATATGGAAGAGTCCTTGCTAGGAGATTAGATAGCTTAGAATAGGAATGCAACATGGCCGCCCTGGCCCTTGGCTCCTGCGCTTGTCTCTCATCCAGGGAACAGTGCAGCAGGTGCCCTTCTCTCGCGTTTGCTCTCACACTGCAATGCCCCAGCTGTTTTCTGCCTTAAGATCACGTTCCACAACTTTTCTAAGCCCCAAACATTCACTGAGGGGGGTTTTATGCCAGGCATTCTGTGGGCTCCTGGCAGGAACACAAAAGCATCACACTCGAGCCCTGACACCGGCCTTGTGGATTTTACGGTGAGCAGCGAATCCTTGAAGGTGTCCTTGTAGGCAAATGGAAACAGACACCGTATAGCACAGTTGTCACCCTTTGGTCATTGGGACAGAAGGGTAGAAACTCACAGGCTGGGTGGTCAGAGCAGGCTGTGGGGGGAGGCTGGGCAGGTGGGGAGTGAAGAGCAGAGGGGAAGTCAGGAGCCCAAGACAGCGCCAGAGGGCGACCGGGACCCAGGCTGGTCTGCGGTTCACTCCTCGCATCAGTCCGGTCGGGCTTTTTAGGAATCCTGTCTTTCACTGAAAACTTCCGCCCCTAAATGTTCTGACGGACAGCTCTGTGTTAGGGGTTATGTGTGGTGGAGTCTCAACTCAAATTAACCAAAGCAAAAACGACCAATATGACTAGAAAATTCAAGTATGGAGGGACAGTAGTCACAAAGAACGAGGGCCCCACTGCCACTGGGGGCTCTGAGGAGACTGTGTGGTTCTGCTCTCTCTGTTCTCTGGTCGGCTGAGACCCGCCTTGCAGCCTGGCTCACTGTGGGCAGTGCCACTTGAGTTCTCCTGAAGCTGGCAACCCCAGTGAAAAAGGGCCACTCCCTCCCAGCCTCTCTCCCTCACCCCTTCTCAAGCTTCTGAACATGGCCGATGAAGCAGGTCCACTGACAGGATCCACTGGCTATCATGCGGATAATAGGGCACCAGGAGGTGGACCGGAAGGCCACATGGGAAGGAGCCAGGCTGTGCTGGTCTCAGCCCAGACCACATCCTCGTCAGGACCTTCCAGATGAACACGGGGCCCTGCTCCCCTCACCTGGCAGCCAAGCTCTTCTCAGGGAGGCTGGTGACTGGCTGGCGAGCCCGGTGCAGCAGTCACTGCAGCAGGTCTGTGGCTGCATGTGCGTCTGAGGAGGCGAAGCCTGACCAGAAGCGAGTGAGGTGGGCACACCCTCACCGCCTGCCAGATACAGCGAGTGCACCTGGGACTGGCAGGGAGCAGAGCCGGAGCACACACTTCAAGGGCTCCGTGGTGGCACCGAGGCATCGCTCAGGAAGAGCAGGACGGGGAGCCTGGGGCCACCCCGCATCCCTGTCAATGGAGACCGGAGGCGTTTCCACCGGCCACTCTCTGCCTTCGGATCTCGTCAGGCTGTGAGCTCTGAGAACTGGGTCGGAAGCCACAGCCTCCAGCAGGTCCAGTGCAAAGTTACAGAGGGAAGAAGGCAGAGGCCCAGGCGGTGAGGTCCTGCAAGACTTTCTGCTATCACAGAAATGTGCCGCATCTGCAGTTTCAGTAGACATCAGGCACGTGTGGCCCCCAGCACCTGAAACCTGGTGAACGCAACTAAGGAGCTGATTTTTTTTGTTGTTGTTCCATTCATTGAAATTATAACTTCCACAGCCACACACAGTCAGTGGCTGTGTGTTGGACAGCAAGGCCCAATAAATAGCCTTTCTCTATCCAACTCTAGGGCCTCGTGGCGGAAGGACAGGAGAAATGGGAGACAGAGCACTAAGTCAGTGGCCACATCGGGAAAGGCACATGAGTCGGTGGGTCACGGGAAGACCCCTCGCGTCACCTCCTTCCTACACTCAGACATCAGCTGCTTCAACTCTGCCAGCTGTCACCCAGCCCCAGAGCCGCTGCCCATGAGTGTCAGCGGGGCTGCCAGGTGGCCCCAGAGCCAGGCCCAGAGAGGAAGGAAGTCACTGCCATACCTCCCAGTAGCCCCACGGGGACCTGTCCCATCACTGGGATGCTGTAGACCCCACATCCGCACTGTCCCGCTATGGAGAGGTCTCAGCGGGGCCGAGGACTCCAGCTCGCCTCTGAACGGCCAAGTCCCTGCAGCATGCCAGCGCCACATGTCGACTATGTGCCTCCCGGGTCATCGGAGGAAAATGGAACTTAAATAATTTCCTGTCCAAGAACAAGCTGTCACCTTACACAGTGGGAAGCCATCCAAGCCCTGGAACAGGAGCGTCCCTGGCCCCGCCCCTGGCCTCCGGCCAGGAAGGGGGCAGCGCTATCAGGACAGTCAGGGATGAGGTGACGCTCCTGATAAGCCAGGCGGGAACCGCTCTCGGCCCGCACCAAGGCCATGCCCAAGGGAACCAGGGTGAGCAAGTTTATGGAAAGAGAGCAGGGTGGTCACTCCTGATAAATGCCCATCACACTGCTCATGGCCACTGGAAGCTGGGCACCGGCTGGAGGGGTCTTTCGATGATGGGAAACACTACAGAGGCCCAGGGGTCCCGAAGAGGATGGGCACCTGGCAGGTGCCAACTCCACTCCTTCAGTTCGTTCTGTGGTATCTCATGACTCCTGCCACACACACCCACCAGCTCTCAGGGCCAACCACCCTAAGGTACCCACTAGGGTGAAGGAAAGATCTTGAGTTCATGCCCTGGGCTTGCTCTGGCCCAGGATGGGTATACACGAGTTCTGCCCACCCCTGGCCACACATCAGACAAGCATCCTCTTCACAAAGAAAATTAAGCTTGCAGCCAGGGATGGCGGCTCACATGTGTAATCCCAGCACTCACGACACTGAGGCAGGAGGATCACCACAAGTTCAAGGCCAGCCTGAACTGTGTAACGAGACCCTGTCTCAAAAAAACCAAAGCAGAACAAAAACTTCACAACCCATATGTATTGCATCACTATATGCAACAGACAAGAGGAAGAAACAATACAAATATCCTTACGTAGTGGGGCAGATAAAGAAAACCTGGCATATAAATACTGTACAATGGAATATTATTTCTATAAAAGGGAGAAAATCCTGACAGTGCTGCAACTAGTATGAACCTGGGGAAGATAAAGTTAAGTGAAAAAAGCCATTTACAAAACAAAAATACTATTGGATCCCGTCTGTGTAAGGTATATATTATAGTAAAACGCAGGGCAGGGATTAGCTTAGTGGTAGTGCACTTGCCCTGAGTTCAAGCCTTAGCCCTGAAAAATAAGTAAATAATAATAATAATAATAATAACTAGCCACGCTCACAAAAATGGAAAGTGAGATAATAGTTTCAAGGAACTAAGGGAGAAGTGGAAATGGAGAATTAACATTTTGTGAGTAGTTTCAGTTTTACAAAGTGAAAAACTTGTGGGATCTATTATAGTACACGTAAATACAGTTAACACAACTGAGCTACATACTTACACTGCTGAAGATGGTAAATTTTATCAGACTTAAATTTTGCTTTTTTTTATTTTTTGTGTTTTGAGACAGGATCTCATAACGGTATGTGGTTCACACTGGCTTTGAACTCATTGTATAGCTCATGCTAGCATGAACTAGCAGCAGTCCTCCTGGGTGCTGGTGTTACAGCCGTGCTTGGCTTTCTTTCTTCTTCATCTTCCGGTTTTTTGTTTGTTTGCTTGTTTGTTTGTTTGTTTGTTTGTTTGAGATAGGGTTTCACTATGTAGCCCAGGTTGTCTTCAAACTCATGCCTTTTTCCTGCCTCAGCCTCCTGAGTGCTGGGACTATAGCTATGCACCACTAAGTATGGCAATGGTCTTGTTTTTAGTTGCGTATTTCAGTTATTATATTGGTGATTTTTGTAATTACACCATGTGCTTACAGTTCATTTGATTTCTGGTTGGACCCATTTTTTAAATTTATTTTTATTTTTATTGAATAAAATCTCCAAATAGAACCACAGATAGTTATGGTATTCAACATCACATGGTGAAATATATGTGCATTGCGAGGGGCCTGTCTTTAGCAGTCTCCATGTATAGTCAAATGAGCTCAGTGAGGCCCTGATCAGTCTTTCCAACCCTCGGTGGCCCCTGATGGCTGGTAACATTTAATTCACCCTATTCTATTTTACAACAGGCTTGTCTAGGGGTTGAAAACCCAGATACCATGTTTACCAATGAGCATTTTGTCTGTGGTATCCCCCCCTAGACCCACTATGACAATAGACATGCCCTGTTATCAGGCCGGGGAACACCTGGTTGTAACAGCAGCATTTGATGGGAGGAGTGGCCCTATCTCCCACACTTAAGCAAATGTTTGGCATCTGGGGAGTCCTCACAGTGAAGGCAGTGATAGCCCCGGGGCAGAGGCTCTGTACAGTACTGCCCAGCATCCCAAATAAGGCAAACTGTGGCCCATGGAAGAAGCTCCTTGTGATCACGAACTCAAACCTTCCCACCTGTCTCGCTGGCCTCTAATTAGAGGTTTTCTCTTTGCTTTTAATAATGCCCTCAGCGCCATCCTGGGAGGGCCGCCAAGAAGTGCCAGCGTGTTATCAGATCGCTGCCTTCCTGTGTGTCAGGGAGGGCGAGTGGGCTAGGAGGAGCCAGCACCAGGCAGGTAGGGCTGCAGTGGCCAGAGGGGGCAGACCCTCCCTGGTGTCCAGCCTCCTGGTGAGCTCCCCCCGCCGCCTGGCCTCTGCCCCCACAGATGGCACCACAGGTCCCCACGGCCTGTGGGCAGCAGCGGAGAAGCTTTCATTGCCACTGTGGCTCTGCCTAGAGTGGGAGAAAGAAAGGGGAGGAGACCCTGTGGGTGGCTCCGGAGTCCAAGCTGTGCCCCTGAGCTACAAAATATGGGGGTTTGTCCAAGCTGTGGGGTGTTCTTCGGACTCCTTGACTTTCTGTCGCCGCTGTTGCACCGTGTGAGAATTTTTCCCTCTGTATCCCTCTCACACTATGGGAGGCTCCGTGAGGGCGGAGCCTGCTGCCTGGTCTATGGTCCCCGCAGCCCAGGGCAGTAGCTGGTGTGCAGCAACTCGCACTAGGCAAAGCAACAGGGAAACGCGGGAGGGATGTGCTTTTTGGTTTGCAGATGTACTTCTCTCTGGTGGGTCGAGGGCTATTCTTTTCCATCCTTCCACATGTACATAGCAACGTAGACCAAATCCAGTTGAAATGTTACAAATCAAAGAGAGCCCCATTTACTCAAAGAAAAGGTCTTTGGGTCAATTCAGGGCACTAGACAGCCCTGTGCCCTACAACGTGTCCCCTGAAGACTTCTAGTGGACTGAGTTTATAGACTAGAAAGAGAAAGGGAAGGCAGAGGCAGGAGGATTGCTGTGATGTGAGTTGGAGGCTGAGCTCAGGGCCAGCCTGAACTACAAAGCGAAACCCTGTCTCAAAAAAAAACCCTAAAAATAAATAAATAAATAAATAAATAAATAAAATAAAAGGCACAGGACATGGGCCAATTGTGGAAAAAAAGGAAGTGTGGTAAATATAAATGTAGTTACTTGCATATGATAGAAATATAAGAATTCAGCAACATTTGGTTGTGGGGAAGGGAGCTATGAGATTTAAGGACAGGTGGGAGCGAATTTTTAGTTTCCTAGTTTTTGAATTTTAAATCATGTGACAGTGTTAACTTATTTTATTTTTTATTTATTTATTTTGAGATAAGGTCTTGCTTTGTAGTTCAGGTTGGCCCTAAGCTCAGCCTCAAACTCACAGCAATCCTGCCTCTGTCTCCTGAGTGCTAGGATTACAGGCGTGAGCCACCATGCCCAGTACTGTGGTATGTGGTGCTGATTGCTGGTGGGCGTGAGTCACCATGAGCAGCATTGCTATGTATGTAGTTACTGGGGATTAAACCCAGGTCCTTGCACTTGCAAGGCAGGCGGCGGAACCACTGAAGTAAATCCCCGGCCCTCTGCTACTTATTTTAAAATGTAAATAAAATTGAATTTTGAGGTAAATAAGATACCACATTTATGCCTATCTGTCAAATCCATTTTCCAGTTTTAGCACAATTTTGTGAAATCAGTAATGTTATCTCAATTTTCCAACTTAGAGAAATTAAGCAAGTGCCTAAGTGAATATGTGCTCTCACGTGAGTGTGCGAGCCGGTATGAGGATGAGTGTGGGCCTGAGATTGCATGTGTCGATAAAGGAAATGTGTGGACATGTGAGGGTCAGACAGCATAAAGCACATGTGTAAGCAGGCCGACCACGGAACTACCACCACCCACATCCTGAGGACAGGACGGCATGTTGCTACCTCTGGAAAGATCACAACCCTAAACATGATTTCTCCTCGATGCATAGAACTTTTGTATCAATGTAAAGTTGGAAAATCCCAACTGGTCAAACCATCGAAAATTAGGGATACCCTGTCTGACCTTGGGAGGTAAACTGCGATGTGTCCCAAGGCTGGAAGGACCCTGTCACTGAAACGGAGGCAGCACCCCACGCCTGTGAGGCCTCTCCTGCCCCACTGACCAGATGGAGTAGACTGGCAGAGCAGCGAGGCACCAGGCCGGTGCTAGGGTGGAAGTGGACACACTGTCCATACCACTGACCGCTCCTCCACTGCACTGTCCACTGCAGAGCCCCACACAGTCCCTCCTACACAAAACATGGCACTGCAGACATGGCCCTCCTCCACCCAGGGCAGAGGGCAGGAGGCCTGAGACTGAGGGAAGTGACAGTGACACAGGACAAGGCTGGGCAGGTTATGGAGACAGAAGAGGAAGTCAGGCTGTGGGGTGTGTGTGTGTGTGTGTGTGTGTGTGTGTGTGTGTGTGGCCATCCTGGGCTACATAGCAAGACCCTGTCTGAAAAAAAAAGGTGAGGTCCTAAACCCCCAGCACCTGTGGAGGTCTTTATTCAGAAACAGGCTTTGCAATGGTTAAGTTAGAGGGAAGCCATCAGGCCTGTCCTAACCCTATATAACCGGCTTCCTGACCGTAATGGGAAATCTGGACTCGGAGACACTTTGTGAAGACAAAGGCACTGTCGAGGCGGTGGGTCCACAAGCTGGAGAGCACCGGAGTTACCCAGACACAGGAAACCAGGAGACAGGCCCAGACAGATTTTCCTTGAAGCCGTCAGAAGAAAGCAACCAGCCACCCTGAGTGCATGTGTTCTAAGTCCCCAGCTTTGGGACTTTGTTGGTGCTGTGACAGAACGGCCCAGCTCCCGGCTCCCGCAGAGAGCTTGGCTCCCTTGGGAAAGCTTCAGGTTCTGGGAGGCTGACTTTGGACATTCTAGTACAAGCCACCCCGACCCAGCATGCTGTCGGGAGTCTGTGGCTTTGGCCGGATGTCAGCACATGCTGAAGGCTTAGTAAGCTGTGACTATGATTGTTATGGAAAACACAGCTGCTATCAGGGTCTCTGTCAAAACTCCTGATGACAAAATTACCAACCTGCGCAGAGTCCAAACAGGAGACGCCAGGGAAGGAAAACAGAAGAGAAAGTCTCCACTGCCCCCGGTGCTGCCTGGTGCCGAGCTTTCCCAGGAACAGTTTCCTATTTTGTTTACGTTTGCAGTGCTGGGAAGAACGCGGGCCTCAGGCAGGCCTACCCTGGAACTGCATCCATCATTTGTCCCTGAAGCACGGGAAAGAGCAGCTTCCAGGGAGACCCGGGCTCAGGGAAGGACCCACCTGTGGGGCTGTGGGCGTCCGAGTCTGATATGGGGCAAGGCACTGCCTCCCTGCCCAGCTCCTGGCCGTGCCCATTGCCGGGAGCTGCTCGGAGGGTGTGCGGGCCATAAACATCACGGTGCAGCCTGAGTCACCCAACCTGCAATAATGCGCCTTTCTGCCCTGGCAGAGAGAGAGGGCATTGTGTGCCTGCTGCGTCCTCAGGCTTGCAGCACAGCCTGCCGCTCAGAAAGGACTAATTGTCTTGGGCTGCCGCCCAGCACCGTCACAACAAAGTCAAAACAGGCAAAGGGACAGAGCCCCCAGGAGACTCCAGCCTGAGAAACCCTGATGAGCAAGGGTGACAAGGGGAAGGCGCAGGCCTGGCAGCTCTGGGACATCTGGAGGGAGCCTCACAAAGCTATCATCCAGAACATCGTCAGGAGGCACCGGGCTAGAGTCAGGGTCTGGACTCTGTGCCTTGTTCGATCCCCGCTGAGACAGTTCCTGGCTCGGTGGTTCAGTGGCTTCCCTTCCTCTCGGAAAAGGAAGGCTGCAAGGGTCTGACCTCTGGCATCTGTGCTTTTCCCAATGACATCAGAAAAGCAAAACATGGAGCCTGGTACCCAGTAGCTGCTTAATAAAATCAGCCTTTCCTCTTGCTCCTGGCTTCTGTCCAAGAAACCACAGTTTTAGGAAGCTGGCAGAGAGGCTCTTTTCTTTAGGGGCACCCTCTGTCCAGCTGAGAGGTGTTTAACCCAAATGGTTCCAGGGTAATGATCCCCTCCATGTCCTCCTAAGGGATGGGCCGTGCCGAGCCTTTCAAGAATGCTGACTGCAGACAGAGCCCTGTTTGCCTGTCACTGCTTTGCATCTCAATGAATTCATATTCCATGTGGCCAGAGCTCAGCCAGGCCCAGTTCTCAGAGATAATCTTTCCTGTACTTCAGGAGGCCACACCCTGGCTCCATCAGCAACCCAGTGAGCTTCCAACACTCCAGGCAGCCAGCCGAAGCCTTCCCTGCCAGGCCGGGACCCTGCAGAGCCGGGGAGGGAGTGCTCCTGCGCCTGCATAGAACAGTGCAAGAGAGTGGGCTGGGCTGGGCGAGGCCTGGCTCCCCCTCCCCCACAGGCACACAGCTTTAGAGTCAGATTATGCCATGGAAACTATGCACACAGCCTGCCCTGTTCACATGGCCTCGGAAGAAAAAATAACAGAGCCGGCCCTCTGTGCCAAGACCCACAGGCCTAGCAGGCCTGAACGCCGGAGCAGGCCTCCTGTGTGAAACAGGGCCCTGTACAGCTCTCAGGAGGACTTGCTGGGGGCTCTCAAGTCATTCCTCCTCTCCCAGCCACAGCCATCTGTCTCCCTCCCCTCAGGGAGCAGGAGGCTTTGCTGCTGGCAGGAACAGGCTCCCTTATATGGCAGTTTCCTCCTGAGAACAAGTCCCTTGCCCCGTGCACAGACTTCCCTGGTCCTGAGAGCCCCGTTTGGGTCCTCCTCCCGCGTCGCCTCTCTCTCCCAAGGGATGAGGTCAGCAGAGTCAACAGGATGCGTCCAGTAGGCACCACCCACCCCTGGCCTGTGCTATCCAATGTGATGGCTGCTAGGCACAGGTGGCTACTTAAAAACAAAAACTAAAACTTCTAAAAGGGTATAACTGTAGCTCAGCACAGAGGTTATAGATTCAATTCCTAATATCACAAAATCAATATATAAGTAGTTGTGAAATTCAATTTAAAAATTTAAAATTCAGGGACCTGGATTTAGCTCAGTGGTTCCGATGCCTGTCTTGCAAGGGCCTGGGTTCAATCCCTGCTAACCACATACAACAATGCTGGATGTGGAGACTCACGTCCACCAGCAATCAGTACCACATACCACAGTGCCTGGCATGGTGGCTCATGCCTGTAATCTCAGCACTCAGGAAGCAGAGGCAGGAGGACTGCTGTGAGTCTGAGCTGAGCTGAGCCTGAGCTCAGGGCCAGCTTGAATTAGAAAGAGAGACCCTGTCTCAAAAAAAAAAAATTAAAATTCAGTTCGTAGTCATTGCCATTTGAGGCTAATTCAACAGTGTAGAGATAGACTATTCCCAGCATCCCACAGGGTCCTGCTCTGGCCCAACAAGAATTCTCTGCTCAGCAGGCCCCTAGTCCACTCAGACCTGTGATGGTGTTCGCCATCTGTCTCCCTCCCTGACTAGGGATTCTAGTAAGTTGATAAAATGCCCACCCAGGCTGGCCTGAAACTCGCAATCCTCCTGCCTCTGCCTCCAAAGCACTGGGCGTTAGAGGCGTGTACTATCAACTCAGCTCATCACAGGCCTCTTAAAGCCCTGATGACGTGAAGAGGGGGATATAGGCTCACCCAGCACCTCCATGTTGCCTTGGGGAACTCCAGGGACACTGGAAACTTCAGCTTCAAATCTGGGCTTCTGGGGTGTTAGGAATGAAGATTTTTCAAGGTGGGAAGAGAGGATGCATTTTATTTAAATGTTACACTTTCAAACTTTTAAAGGGGATGGAGTAGGGATTTAGCTCAGTGGTTCCAGCACCTGCCTTGCAAGTGCAAGGGCCTGGTTCAATCCTCGGTAACCACATACAACAATGCTGGGCATGGTAACTCATGCCCACAGCAGTCAGAACCACATACCACAGTGCCAGGCATGATGGCTCACAGCTGTAATCCCAACATTTGGGAGGCAGAGGCAGGAGGATTGCTGTGAGTTCAAGGCTGAGCTCAGGGCCAACCTGAACTACAAAGCAAGACCCTGTCTGAAAAAAAATTTTTTAAAGGGCTTTACTGAGATCAGTTTACATATTCAGTTCACCTGTTCGGATGTAATCCACTGCTTTTTAGTATAGGCAGAATCCTGCCACTGTCACCACAGCTGGTCTGAGGACTCTGATTCCCTCAAAGTGACCTGTCGCAGCCTTTAGATACCTCAGCTGAGAAAGGTTTAGGCAGACACCATGGCCTCTGCCTGCCTGTGGCTGTGAGGTCAGCCTGACTCCCTCACTCTTATGTGGGCAGCTCCCTGAGGTCAGGCGTGACCCCTCTGTCCCCACCCAGCCCTCACCTGGTTGGACACTGTCACACAAGGACTCCACTAAGTGTCGCTGGCTTGCTTTCTTGTTAATGCCAAGGAGCTCCTGGAAGAACGGGGTCTGGAACTGCACTAAGAAATCGTGCAGCTGTGGAACCTGAGAAGCCTGGGGACCAGGTGGGGGCTGAAGCTCCTCTGGCCCTGCATCGGCTCAGGCTACAGGCCTGACGTGGCTGGACCTGGCAATGGACTCAGGGGCAGTAGTTGCTGCGGTCTATTCCAGAGCCAGGGTAGGGCCAGATCTGCCTGGGTGCAATGCTGGGCACAGGCCCCGCTACAGTGAGCAGTCACCAGCCCAGTGATCCTGAGGACTGTTCTGGGTGGGATCCAGGGCCCGGACCTGCTGAGGCAAAAGTTTTCTAAGAGGCAAAGAAGCAGAACCCACAAATCTAGCTCTTGTGTTTGGCTTACAGCCATAGAGTTCTGATTCATTTTCTCCTAAATTCAGGGTCTGGGGTTTATGGTACCTGCCTCCTTCCCCGGCCCAGGGCTGGGGCCACTCAGGGGCTGGGGTGTGTCAGACTCCAGAGGGCAGGAGTCGGTATGCGGAGCTGAGAGCCCTGCGAGGAGCTGGGACTAACAAACCCAAACCCACAGCTAACAAGCCCGAGCAGGCCTCCCACAGGTTTCGGGAGCCAGGGCCCAGCCTCGGTGTGGATCCCAGCTCAGCGCCTGCGCCGACCTCCTTTATCGTCCCGACGTGTCAGGTGTGGGGAGGAGGCCGAGGGCGGAGGAGCGGCTCTGTTTCTGGTGTGGAGCTTCAGGCACGGGCTGCGTGACTCTGGGGAGCCAAAGGGGGACAAGGAGGACTTGGCGTCCCTGTCTACCACGAGCCGGCCACAGGCTGGGCTACGGGCTGCTATGGGCAGCCGCTGATCCAGGGAGCAGATGGGAAGGAGAAAGGAAGACCTGACGCCTCCGGTGCGGGCAGGCGGGCAGCCCCTGCTCAGTATTCACTCACTTACACTCCAGGTTGTCAGCTTCGTGCCCAGTAGGCACTGTCTAAGTGGCAAAAGGAGAGTGGGGACCCAGGAGGAGCGGGAACAGAGGGGCAGAAGACAAGCAGCAGTTTATCTGGGTCACCCCTTTCAAGTAGGACGGGAGTTCAGACTCATGCGCTGGGTCCCGAAGCTGGTTGCGCTCTGCTGGGGCTGCTTTGTGTTCTGTTCCCACGACAGCCACCACCTGTGGCCCCCTGGCACAGAGTCTAGGCTTGCAGAGGGGCAGTCACACGGCTCTCCTTGTCAAGTCCTTCAGTGGCCACATTGGCACACGCCCTGTCTACCCTGCCACACGGAGTCCACAGGAGGGAGTCAGAGGGGCTTCCTCAGGACAGCTGCTGTTCTGGGCACAAAATACAAATAAATACCGCCGTGGTCATGGCAGCGCAGTCGGGCTGGATGCACTGTCAGCCTCAAACAAATCAGGAGCGGAGAAGTGAGGCCTGCATTTAAATTCATTCCACAGCATTGTTATTACAGTTGAGGTGCCAGCTGCGCGTGCTGGCATTGTAACATCATTCCTGTGCCCAAGGAAAAGGAGCAGGGTTTTTACAAAATACCCTTTGTGGAGTTGACCCATTTTCCAGCTTCAGCCCATGTGGTACCAGGCCCTGACTTAAATTTCCACCGCTAGCGACTTCTCATTAACCCCTGCCCACGCCTGGCCAGCTTACCTGACTCCTCCCTTGTGACCTGTGGCTCTGAAAAGTACCAGTACCTAGGTGACGTTACTGCCACCAATTACTGTTGCCAGACTGGCTGAAAAAGACAGGCATTGAGCCCAGTCACCATTAAGGTCTCTTTACCAGCGCGTAGCCTTGGGCTGCGTTGGGCAAGCTGTGTGCTACCTAACAGGAAACGGAGGTTCTCCAACCCGTCACCGGCTCCAGGTTCGCAGCCTGGCACTGCAATTCAAATCAGTGTGGCCAGTGCCCTCATGGAGTAAATTGGTATCAAGCTAACTTAAAACACAGTTTTTTTCCTATAATACAATTTTTCATTCATTTATATGTTCATTTCTATTTATTTTCACAGGGCACAATTGTATTCATCATGGGAAGCTAGTTCATGTACATAACACATCTTAATTCCTTTTATTTCTTTTCCCCTTTGCAAATGATCTACACTGGAGGCTTTAGAAAGACTTAAGCAGAACTTCCAGAGCTAAAGGATGAGAAGTGAGCGGCCATCGAGCCAAGCAGAGTGTGCAGAGGCCCACCCACGCCCTGCGTCATCTTCAGGAGAAGGGGACCGGTCTTCTTGGTAAACCAGAGGAACCGAGGTGAGGGGCGAGGTGTGGAAGGTAAAATAAGACAAGGGCTGAGCAGAGGTCTCATCTTCTGAACTGAGTCCCAAGTGGATGAGGCGCGGGAGGAAGAAGCTGGGGGCGGGGGGGCCTGAGATGCCAGGGATTCTGCAGTTTGGAAGACTCATCTTCCTCGGAGGAGGCCCCGTGGCGCCTGCTCCGGTGCCCCACTGGGAGGCGTTTCTGCACCAGCGCACTGGGTCTTGGGGAGGAAGACAGAACACATGTGGACCTCCGGCCAGGAGGGAGAGGAGTGCGGGGTGTGTGGGGCGCCATGACTGACACCCAGGTCAGCCCCCAGTGGTGGTGGGAATAGCCGAAAGTACCACAGCAGCTGAAGGCGCACCAGAGAGACAGGACGGTGCGTCCTCGCTTCTCCCCAGGCTCAGCCGCAGTCTTGGCCCCTGCAGAGAGCAGCAGCCCGGAGAGGAGGGCCTGGCTCCTGCCGTTAGGCCAGCGTCCCGGGGCTTCCGTGCAGGCCCTGGAGAAACCCGGAAGCTCCTGGGACGCAGCGTGCTGTGTGCTGGGCCTGGGATGCTGGAATCCCCGCTCGAGGTGGGTCCTGGGTTCTTTCTGTCCTGAGCAAGGGCTTGGCCAAGACACGCGCAAGAATAGCAAGTTTTTGCATCACTGAAAGGAGAAAGAGAAATTACTCTGCAGAGTGAATTTGGGCCAAGAAAAAATAAGAAAGAAGGTCTCGCTGCGGTGCGAGTGGGACAACTGCGAGACAGGCGGCCCCACGCGCCCCCAGGCCCTCGCCCTTTCGTACCCACTCCACCATCATCTTGTGGAAAAACCTCCGTGAGTTCTAGGGAGAACCAGCGCTCTGGGATATGAGAGCTGCCCAGTGCAAGGTCTGCGCCCCGGAATCCTGGCCCCCCGGGGAGGGCGCACTTGTGCAGAGGTGCCCACAACCCCTGGCGGGGATTCGACTGAGAATTTGTGCAAAGAAACCAAATTAATTTACACTAGTTTCTAACAGAAGAGACTGGTTTGCTTTGTCAACTTTAAACTCTCAATGTTAATGCTAATGAGACTATAAAAAGTTTACAGCCATTCTAGAGAATAAAGGATTTATTTCTCCCCCCCCCCACCGAGTTTATCTTCCTGTTTTAATACAGGGTCTTGCTAATTTGCTGAACTTCTCAGGCTGGCCTCTAGCTGACTACAGGTGGGCCGACCTTGCGGGGCTTTCTGTCTCCTTACACGGCCTAGTCACAGTGTGTGACAGCCCACATCCCCTGCAACTTTACTTTCCAGTGAGGCAGATGGGCATAACTTACAGCAGTAAAGTCCACCTTTCAAAGTATGCATTTCATTGCATTTAGACAAATCTCCACAGTCACATAACCATCAACCAAAAGGTCCCTTGAATCCCCTCACACCCTCTGTGCAACCACAGACCCATTTCCCTGAGGGACTTTGTGTTTTCTAGAATGTTATGTAAGTGCAATTAGAGTATGAAGCGCTTTCTGCAAAATTGTTAGACATATTTCTTGAACTGTCCCAGCTTCCTCCTCTCTTTCCACTCTGCCTTATCCACAGTTTGTTTTATATGGACAAGTCCCAGGGTCAGTACACAGGGAAAGATGCTCCTACCCTGTTAATTCTCTGTGACATTTGCTTTTTAGGTTTTTTTGTGATAGGTTCTCGATATATATAGTTTAGGCTGGCCTTGTGGTGATCCTCCTGACTCACCTTCCCAGAGTGCTGGAATTACAGGCATTGCACCACCATGCCTACCTGGATCTATATTGCTTTTCTTTTTTCTTCTTCTATTTTTTGTTTTTGTTTTTGAGACAAGGTCTCACTTTGTAGTTCAGGTTGGCCCTGAGCTCACTATGTAGCCCAGGCAAGCCTGGAACTCACAGCAATCCTCCTTCCTCTGCCCCCGCCCCAGTGCTGGGATTACAGGTGTGAGCCACCACGCCTGGCTATATTTTTCCTTTGTCAGTGTTGTGTGTGTGTGTGTGTGTGTGTGTGTGTGTGTGTGTGCCTATTTAGCCTTCTCTTCAGATGCAGCCCTTGTCCTCCCCTTGCGGCCTCCCCCACACCCCGGCACCCTGATGCCCTGGGACAGCACATTGCCTCCTACTCCTGAGCTTCAAGCCCCCCTGCTCTCCTGCCCAGGCCCTCTCTCGCTCTGGCCCTCCATCCTGTGTGTCTGTACCCCAGCGTCCCCTGGGCTCTCCCCCATCGGCCCTGCGGCTGTCCAGCTCCCTCCGGCATCCTTGGGCTATTGGCTTGAGGTTTGTCAGCAGTTGGGGTTTATCTCAGTGAGGAAGAAGCGAGAAAACTCAATGCTCAATGCTGCAATTTCCTTTGCAACAGATTCTTCGTCTCCAGGGCAAGGATCATGCCTTTACTTGCCCCGTGATGTTGCACCCACAGCGTGAAAGAAACAAGACACTGAAGAGATGAGGAGGATGCGCGCTCGTGCTCAGGGCTGAGGCTGTTTGCTTGAGGACTCATAGGGGTCTCTTCCCTCCGTGCCAGACACTTGCAGCCAAGTGCACCTCAAAGGAGCTACACACCCCTTCTCCACGATTGAGAGGCTTTGCAAAGAGCCACACCCAAGGGACAGAGCGTTCTCCCGGGCCTCCCACAGCAGGGAGCCTGGCCGCAGAGAGGAGGGCAGAAGAACATGGCTGTAGGGTGCGGCTCCTTTGCTGTGTGACAGCTTTCTCAGGGCCACTGACCCTTCCTCAGAGGGAGTGCAGCTGTATTCCAGCTACTCGACAACACAGGAATTGCCAAAGGCCTGATCTTTACCATTGAGCCCCGGAAAAGGAGCAAGGCGTGGTCTGCGTTCATTCAGCTTCCTCCGGAGCGGTGTGACTTGGGGCTCAGGGCAGTCAGACTGCTGGACTGCTGGCCTAAACTCCCTCACTGGCCACCCTGGAGGCCTTGAGCAAGTTTTCTGCGCAGGCGCGGCTGCCTCCCTCGGTGAGAGGCGGCATGGGCTGCAGTGGAGGGCAGAACCCCAGGGAGCGCTGGGCTCGGCGAGCTGCAGCTGCCACCCTCATCCCTGCTCTGCTGACTTCTGATTAGCCATCGGGCAAAGCTGCATGACAGGTAATCCCCGTGCCTCAGGGTAAAGAAAGGCGCGTCCACTCTCACTCGGGGCAAATCCAGACGGTGCAGTGCTCATCCCGAAAGGCGGGGAAATCCCTGCCGAGGTGGGAAAGGTGGACTCCATTATCCCGGGGGTGCCAGTGGGAAGAGAGGATTGTCTGGGGAAGGAAAATCTTGGAGGCACGACTGCGCCAAAGGATCCGGTGACCTTTCTGACGTGAAAGGCACTCGCCAGTGGCCAACTCGGAGGATGTCAGTTTGTTCCCTGAAGCGTCTCAGTCACTGTCTTCATCGCTGGGGAGAAATACCTGACACCAACACCTGGAAGGAGAGGTTTACTTTGGCTCAAGCTCTCAGCCCCTGGCTGGCCAGCTCGAGGCGGATACAGCGCCGCAGAGAGGCAGGAGGAGAGCGGCTGGTCCGCGGGTCTGGGAGGACTGAAAGGGAGGAGCCAGGGAGGGAGGGGCCACCCGGGCCACGCCCCTCCACGCCCCTTCCCTAGGCCCCACCTCCCAACAGCGCATTCATCTGTGGATTCATCACTGCATTTCTGACTTATGAGTAGAGTCCCATGACCCGATCACCTTCCCCCTTCACCTCTGATCACGTGAGTCTTATGGGGGACATTTCACTGTATCAGCCCATGAAGCCGCTTTTTTATCATTTACATACAATAGAAGGTCCACAGCAGTCCTGTGAGGTTTGCATTATTCTTTTATACACAACAAGGAAAGGATGCTTGGTGAATTTAAATAGCCAGTTAGAGTCACAGGATGGAAGGTCTTCAAATTCTTGTTAGACCCTGGATTTGAACTTGGGACCCTCGGCCCGAGCTCCTACCAGCGCGTGTCTCATGGAGGATTCCAGGTCACTTTCCTCCCACTGAGGACAGCGCAGGCTTCCTTTTTGGGAAAGTCAGCTCCCTGCTGCCCCAGAGGACGTGGCCGTGGCGCAGGACGGAGGCAGGGAGGCGGCGAGGTGGAGCGAGGAGAGATGGTTGTGGTTACCTAGCCAGGACTGAAGCCGCGGATCAGGCAGGCCCGTGGGGAGAGGGCTCATCCTCGGCTCTTCCACCGAGGCCAGTGTGGGCCACAAACCCCAGAACTGACTCACCCGCCAGGGTCAGACCCAGGATTAGCAGCCCGTGGTCACTGACGCGCGGTGGACCTCAGGGTAGGGCTGGTCCCTGCTCCAGACACCCCTGCTTGACACACAGATTGCATCTGCAGATTAAGAAATTACTTGCCTTGGGCCGGGGAGTTAGCTCAGTGGTTCCGGCACCTGTCTTGCAAGCGCAAGGACCCGGGTTTGATTCCTTGGTATCCACATACCATACTGGGCATGGAGACTCACGCCCAGCAGCAACCAGTACCACATACCACAGTGCCAGGCGTGGTGGCTCACGCCTGTAATCCCAGCACTCGGGAGGCAGAGGCAGGAGGGTTGCTGTGATGTGAGTTTGAGGCTGAGCTCAGGGACAGCCTGAACCACAAAGCGAGACTCTGTCTCAAAAAACCTAAAAAAAAAAAAAAAGAAATTACTTGCCTTGTAATAAGTTCCACCTTGGATGAAAAATTAAAAATAAAATAAACCACAAAAGCAGCACTGTGGGGCATCAGCGAACAAACAGGAGGCATCCTACAGCCTTGACAGTGAAGGGTACACTGAGGAAAGTCCAGGGGGCACAGGCTTCAGACTCCAGCCTCCCCTCCCACAGGAGCCGCAGGGCCGGGCCTGGGGTGCAGCCTGTTTAGGTGAGGGTGGAGGGCACAGGTCACATGAGGCCCCCCTCTGGCTTGGAGACCTACTTGCTCATGACAGAATTGAGGAATTCAGGCTAGAACTCCGAACCCAAGTGCCGTCACTGTCTGTAGGGCACCATAAAACAGCACCTCCAAAATGTGTCTGGCCAGATGTAGTGACTCGGGAGGCTGAGGCAGGGGGATCACTGTGAGTTCTAGTGCACCCTGGACTATGTAGTAGGTTCAAAGCCAGTCTGGACTGCATAGTGAGATTGTGCCTCAAAAAGATTTTTTAAAAAAAAGCAAAGAGAAAGCTGTCAGGGATGGACTGAATCCAGTACGAGTGTAAGCCGCCCAGGATCACAGGTGAATCGTAGCCTCACACAGAGTCCCAATGTCACAGTCTCAAAAGTCAAGTTTCTCATGAGCCAGACCTACCTGGAAAATTCAGAAAGCTTGGAGTTGATCTAGAGGCCCCTGAATTGGTAGTTTTCCCAGAGATGAAACAGTATCTTTCATGAGTGTGTTTATAAGATGTGATTTAAAAAATAATAGAATAGATGCTACTGCTAGGTGCCATCCAGCGAAACAGCATCTCCTCAAACATCCCCGTGTGTCCACAAGCACGTTACCCAGTGGTCTGTGAGTTCTTGTGCTTCCTACTAGTCACAGGGACCACAAAAGGTAAACACTGTGAATGAATTCAGGACAGGAGGCAGCCAGGCAGCACAACGGAAGACACTCGTGACCGAGAGCTTCCCAACCGCTTCAGAGAGCAGCAAGAGCCACGGGGTGGGAGCCTCCGAAGTGTGTGTGCTGACAGTGATGTCCGATCCTGTAATAAACTTCAAAAATTTAAACATTACCTATTTCCCAGTCACACCTCACCTACGCATTGTTTTCTAAATGACATCTCATTCACGTAACATTGACGCTGAAGTTTGCAGCTCTGCACTGTACAACCAGCCCTTAATTCTAATTCTCAGGTTTTTCTGCCACCTCCAAAGAAGCTCGGTGTCCACCAGCCATCGCTCTGCCACTTTGGCTCTTCAGCAACCATTAATCTACTTTCTGTCTTTGTGGATTTGCCTCTTCTGGACATTTTATAAAAATGGAATCACAAAATCCACGACCTTTAGAATCGGGCCTGTTCCGGTGAGCGCGATGCTTTCCGAGCCCTTGCTTTGGTACCACGCGGCAGTGGGCCCCACATACACACGCTCCATGCCCTGCTTCACTGAGGAGCAGGTGAGCACTGGGGAGGCTCCACTCCCAGCTACCGCAGACAATGCTCACGCCAACATTCACGTGCAAGTTCCGGAGTGGACGTGTGCTTCCCACCCTCTTGGATACTTGCTAGCAGGTCCTGTGCTAATCCCCCATCTAACTTCCTGCCAGGCTGTTTTCCTGGTCAATGTATATTAACCCCGCTCCGTTAATATGCACTGGGCCACGTTCTGTACTTTATTTTGAGGCACGGTCTTGCTGTGTTGTCCAGCTGGCTCCGAGCTGTGCTGTGAGGCAGCCAGTGCTGGGCCAGACCGGCCAGTGGAACACACAGGTCAGCAGGGAAGGGGGAGTCACTCAGGTGATTGCAGAGTGAGGTCTTAGCGGTTGTGCGTATAACAAGGAGGGAAATGAGGCAAGGTAAGGAGAACTTCTGAGGTGTGGGTGAGGTCGAAGGGCAGGAGCAGAGGCCCTGGACACATGGATCTGGGGCTGTGCTATCAAAACACAAAACTTCTGCCAGGCCTAGTGGCTCATGCCTGTAATCTCAGCACTCAGGAGGCAGAGGCAGGAGGATTGCTGTGAGTTAGAGGCCAGCCTGGGCTACATAGTGAGCTCAGGGCCAGCTTGAACTACAAAGGGAGACCCTGTCTCAAAAGAAAAGATGAAAACAAAACACAAACCAATCGAAACACAAAATTTCTAATCCTGTGGATTTCTGAAAGTTCTCACCACATGAGGGCAGAAAAAGTCTACATAGGCTCTGGTAGTTGCTGAAATAATTTATTGGGATATTTAGGCATAGACATACAAATAGAGAACAAGTTATAAAGTTTGAGGACCTTTTCTTTTATTGTTTATTATTACTATTTTGCTGCTGGAAATTGGACTCAGGGCCTATTGCACCACTCACTGAAGTACATCCCCTGCCCAAGAATCATCATCATCATCATTAATTTTTATTATTTTATGTTGAAGACTGAAAACTGGAAGTGCTGGGCTATGTTTTGTACTTTATTTTGAGGCATGGTCTTGCTGTGTTGTCCGGCTGGCCTGGAACTTGCAATCCTGCCTGAGTCTCCCAAACAGCTGGAATGGAAGGCATGCATACCACACTGGCAGGGTAACTCTCTCTCTCTCTCTCTTTTTTTTGGAAGCAAAACTGTTATTGGTACATTTTAGATGTACACAATGATAACATTTATTATAGGAAATTTGTGCCTGTACATGATGTATCTTGATTTTTCTTTCTTTCCATTGCCCCCTGGTACCCATCTTCTCCTCCTGATTTATGAAAGCTTAGTTCTCATTTTTTCTTCTGTTTTCTCCCTCTCCCCCTCTCTCTCTCTCTCTCTCTCTCTCTCTCTCTCTCTCTCCAGGGTCTCAGGCTGGCCTTGAAAGCACTTTGTAGTCAAGCTGGTCTCAAACTTAAGGCAATCCTCCTGCTTCAGCCTTCCAAGTGCTGGAATTATAGTCATGCACCATATACCCAGCTCTATGCTTTTTTTTCTTTCCCTTCCTTCTCCTCCTCCCCTTCCCTTGTTTTCTTTCTCATTTGAACATTTTCTTCCCATTTCCCAAATATCTATTAGACATTTTGGTGCTTATTTATGCTTTCAATTTCTCACACTAGAGAAATAATATAGTATTTAAGTGATTTAATGGTCTCCAGGTACATCCAGTTAGCTAGAAATGTTTCAAATGTATCTTTTTTATAGCAGAGTAGTACTTCATTATATAAAAATTATTTTTATCTGCTCATCAGTAGATGGGCATTTGGACTGTTTCTGAGACTTAGCTATTACAAACTGCTGTGATAAGCATGAGTGTGCATATGTTGCTATGGCATGAGCAATAAAAATAAAGAATTTTATTCTTTTGGGAAGATAACAAGCAGGGGAATAGCTGGGTTGAATGGAACCTCTAGTTTTAGTATTCTTGAGGCATCTCCACACTGATTGCCACAGTGGCTCTGTTAATATAGTGTATTACATTCATTGATCTGCATAGATCGAACCGTTCCTGCCTCTCTGGGATGAATCCTACTTGGTCTTTCGAGACAGGATCTGCTGTGTAGTTCAGATTGGCCCTGAGCTCACTGTGCAGCCCAGTCTAGCGTTGATCTTTCAGCAATTCTCCTGCCTTTGCCTCTTCATGGGATTACAGGCGTGAGCTACCACACCAGCATTATGCTGTGTGGTACTAGGGATCAAACTCAGGACCTTGCACTTGTCAGGCAAATGCCAGAACCACTGAGCTAAATCCCTGGCTCATGTATAATTTTCTTGCTGATCTGCCGCATCCTGTTTGCTGGTGTCTTACTGAGGACTTTTCTATGTGCATTAGGGAGATGGGCCTGTAGCTCTCTCTTTGGTACTGGATGACTCTTGACAACTCCATCCAGGCAGGTGAAGACACTCTGGTGCTGACTCACCCTCTCTTGGGAGAGCCTGTGGACCACCACCCCCGCCCACACGCAAGCCTCCTTCTCGCAGCCTCCCCAGCACTCACAGTGGGACACAGAGCCTGTTGTTTCAGCAGAACTGCAGCTGCTTTGATCAGGGTCTCACGGGGCAGCTCTGAGGACGGCAGCTTCTGGTCCCGGGTGTAAAGGCTCCTCTGGGTCTCAGGAGGCCAAAGGAACAGAATCTGCACAGTTTTATTCCCATTGAGTCAATCTCCTTGGATCGAGGGAGGCATTGTAGTGGCAGGTGAAGGAAATTGATTCAAATGATCAATCAGTCCGAGATGGGAAAGTTGGGTCAAATAATAAATTCATTTTTGGACAGTGAACAGCCCAGGAAACAGGTCCTTACCTGCTGGCCAGGCCCTATAGGCCAGCAGGGCAGTTGTGCTGCTCAGAAAGGGCGGGATCAGGGGTGAAGGTACTTAGGCATGGTCACTGGCTGCATGTTTCACAGGTTCAGTAAGTTCTACTGATTAGCTACCTGGAGTTACAGTTGGCAGAAAGTGGAAGCTACACAATGTTTAAGCAAAAGATCAAGCTGGCTGCAGCCTCTGGGGTTGCTGTGATTTTCCCTGAGTCTCAAGCTGAGGTTGATTCCATGTCTACTGAGAACAAGCTGACACCAAACAAAATGTGAAAGCTTTTACAGAATTTATAAACAGATAATCGCCAGCTTACACTAAGACAGAGTTCATGATATTTTAAGCCAACATGGCGTCTATGGCCAAACAGTTAACTTTTCCATTTTGAGTTATATTTAGCAGTTCTTTTCCATCTCAGTACAAAGAGAGACAAAAGCTTCCATTCTTGTCCCCTCTGTCTTGAAGGAAACCCAGAGCAACAGAACCCTGTTCAAGGGTAGCCTGAGACATAGCTGGTGCACGATGGCGTCAAGGGCCCAGCTGAGACACGGCAGGGTAGGGGAGAAGAGCTTCTTCTAGGGCAGGGCTGGACTCCAAGTTCCAAGAAAGGAGTGGGACGGGGCAGGGCCGCATGCTCAGCAGGCTTCCACTGACAGATATGGTATTCTAGTTCAGGAGCATGGCAGGTGCAAAGGCCCCGGGGCAGGAATCAGAAGCACGTTCTATGTCTGACTGACAGGATCCTGAATACACTTTTGTTAATTTAAAAAGTGGGGAGGGGACCCCAGAAGCTTCTAGATTGTGTCATGCAGCTCCAGGGAAGCCTGAGGTCTCTCCTTCACTCACGGAGGAGGGGCTCCTCTGCTGAAGTCAGTGATGAAGAGTCAGCTGCGGCTCCTTGGCTCACTTTCCCATACTTCTTCCTTGGGCTGCAGTTTCATGGTGCCAGCTATGGTGGCCTCAGAAAATGATCGCTTCCATTCTAGCTGGTGCTGGACCCTGAAGGGGGGGAGCTGGGGCCTCTTGAGGTCAGGATGGGGGAGCCTCAGAGCAACTCCGTCCATCAGCTCTGTCCATGGTATCGCAGGTGGATTCACTTCCCACAGCTCAGATCAGCTGTTTTACCCACAGGGATCTTTGGAATGTCTCTGCCCCTCCCCCTTATCATATAAGAAAAGAGATCTTTTTTTAAAATTGCATGATTTTATGTCTAATTTATTTCTGTGCCATAAGTGTTTGTTTCTTCATTTTCTTCTCGTAACTTCCTCCTTTGGTTTGAAGTTTGCTTCTTTGCAGGAAGGATCATGGCACTGCGGCTGGGGGAGCTCCGGTAAGGTCAACCCGGCCACAAGCCAGTAAGTGCTGCGACACCTCCGGTGCCTGCGTGGGATCTACACCCTTCAGTTCAGCATCGCTCTTCACATTTTAAGCAAAACTTCAGCACTCCTTTTGGGCACAGAGCCGGTGCCCAGCCCCGCTGTTTGGCCTGGGCACACCTGCCACCCTGCCTCTGTAACAAGGAAGGGCCCAGGCTGCCTCTGTGATGTGGCTTCCTTCAGATGTGTGTAGCCTCTCGGGTCTGCACACCCTTGATGGCTCGGCCGTTTCCCGAGTGTTCTTCAAGTGAGCATGAAGATCTGAGCTTCTCAATTTGCCTAATTTGGTGGGGTTTTCTGGATCAAGAGAAAGGAGGTCTTTTTTTTTTTTTTTTTTTTAGTGTTTTGAGACAAGGTCAGGCTGGCCTTGCACTCACTATGTAGCCCAGGATAGCCTCAAACTCATGGCAATCCTCCTGCCTCTGCCTCTCGAGTGCTGAGATGATAGGCATGAGCCACCACACCAGGCTCCAAGAAGATCTTTTTACGGAAACAGCAGGAGGTCTTTCTACAAGTCTATAAGATCAAGCTGGGCATGGTGGCATATGCCCGCATTTCCATCACTTGAGAGGCTGAGGCAGGAGGACTGCTTCTTTTTTTTTGAGACAGGGTCTCATCTCGTTTTGTAGTTCAGGCTGGCCCTGAACTCACTATGTAGCCCAGGCTGGCCTTGAACAGGAGGATTGTTTTGAGTTCGAGGCCAACTTGAACTACACGGTGAAACTTTGTCTCAAAATAAAACAAACAAAAACCCCAAACAAACCAAAAAATAAAGTCTGTAAGATCAGTAATATTACCTTCTCTTTTATTCCTGATGTTGATAATGCTTGTCTCTTCTTTTTACTATGACATCTTATGATTTTCATGTATTTTAATTTCATCATGTCTTTTTCTTCATACTCCTAAAGTTCAAATATATAGCCCATGACTGTCTGAGAATTTTATTTCAAACAATCTTGAAGAATTTATTCATAATATTTTTTTTTACCACAAATTACTCCATAGGAAGAGATATAAAATAGCAAGTGGGAAGACTCAGAAAATTTCTTTCCCCTGTGTAAATACTTAATAGTTTACACCGAATGCACTCATTAAATGGGTATCAGTTTGCACCTGTATCTTCAGAATACGTGACTGGGTAAATAACTTTGTGTTCTATTTTCCCTGCTGTTTCCTTCAAACCTAAAATATAAAAAAATCCATTTTCTTCTTAAGGGCAAGAAGCAATTCAAGGAAGCCACAGGCAGTTAGCAGGGATGGACGCTGCCCCAGAGGTCACGGACCGGAAATCAGCCTGAGGCCTCCGCTCCGGTATGAGCGGTCCGCGGCTCCCAGGAGAGGCCAGGCTCTCGCCGCTCCGGCTGCTCTCTGTCCGGGACCCGGCTCAGCAGCGCCTCGTTTTCCGTGGTCAAGGTGAGGCTCGGGGCTGAGGCGGCGGCGCCCTCTGCCGTCCGGACTCGGTCTCTGCAGGCCGCGCTTGGGCCTCCCCCGCGCAGAGGGTTTGGAGCAGATGCTCGGTGGGCGCCAGATCGCACCCGCGCCCGCCAGATCGCACCCGCGCCAGTGCCCGGCCGAGCCCTCGCTCCTCCCTCCAGCCGCCGTCATGGGCCTGCGCCCGGCCAGGCCGGATCATTCCGTCTTTATCTTGAGATCTGGTGGCCAACAGATGTGCCTCGTTTTCATCTTCTGCACTGATTGGAGGATCCAGCCCTGTCTCTAACCTTTCTTCCCGATTTAGCTACCTGCGATGCCACCACGCCTGGCTTCGTTCTCATTCTTTTTCAGCTGTCCCAATAGCTACAACAGCTTCACCACTCCGAGGGCTAAAAGTGCTGTTCTGTAGAACAACAATGCGCACCAGAGCTGCGGCAAGGAGTCGCTCGCCCATCCCACTGCTGGACCTGAGGCTGCCTTGCTTATTTTAGAAAACTTTCCATGAGCTGGTTCCTCAGAGAGCAGTGTTACTTCCTGGTTTCCCTGGGTGACTTTTGCACGAATGCTCGTGTTTAGGAGCCTGTGAGCAACTGCAGCCACCAGGGCGTGGTGAGGGTCACAGAGCAGGAGCCTGCCGGCTGTATGCCCACCCAGCCGCGGGTCATGGTGCTCCGGGGATGCCGCCAGCCCGGCACCAGCTGGATTTCTGTTTTGCTGTTAACATGAACACAGCTACTTGGTTTTACTGGTGTTCTTTGCTTTAATTTTTTTTTTTTTCTAAGAAATCTCATTGCTTCACATGCCAGAGGCCTGGCCACTTCCTGTCCTCCCCAGAATCGCTCCCACCCACGCACAGCTCCCGGGGCTTCCTCCGAGGCTGGCTGCACGTGTCCGGCATCCACCACAGCCTGGCCTGAGGAAGCGCAGGCCCCAAACCGCAGACGGGGCTGTGACGGAGTCCACGGACTCCAGGAGAGGCTGCTGGGTCTCACTTGGTAACTTCCAGCAGAGACCCAAGCTCCACCAACCCCGCTCTCTCACCAGAAGAGTGAGGAGGGTCCAGAGTCAGCCACCTTCCTCACCACGGTCCCCAGCTGTAAACATTTGATGAGTTCACAGAATTCCTGCTACTCCAAGCCAGATGTGGCCCGGCTGTGGGAATATAAAGATAATAAAGTGCAGACCCTGCCTTCAGATAGCTTATTTAGAAGAGAATACTGATATGATACACGTTCTCATGAATGTAGTTACGTACGTGTATGTGTGTGTGTGTGTGTGTGTGTGTGTGTGAAGGAAAGTAGCAGCATTGCATATTGTATCATGAACTTGTGTTTTGTTTTGTGGTGTTTTGTTGAGGCCCGGGCTCATTATGTAGTGCAGGATAGTCAGGCATTCCCTGGGGTCACCCAGATAGCCTAGAATTTAAGATCCTCCTACCTCAGACTCCCAGGTGCTGGCACTAGTGGCGTGCACCCTCACGTGTGGCTGGTTGTGAGTACTTTTTTTTCCCCTCACAGTACTAGGGGTCAAACTCAGGACCTTCACACTGAGTTACATCCCCAGCTCTTCCGTTTTGTGTTTGTTTTTGGATACAGGATCTCACCCTGTAATTCAGGCTGGCTTTGAACTCACTATGTGGCTCCGGCTGATCTTGAACTCACCACGATCCTTCTGTCTCGGCCCCTGAGTGCTAGCTCACAGGCTTGTGCCACCACTCTGAGGTCCAGCCATTTTCAGATTCTATTTGAGACAGGGTCTCAGGAAGTCACTAATCTGCCCACACTGGGCTTGAATTTTGGATCCCTCCGTCTCAGCCTCCCAGAGTGGTGGATTATAGGCATGTACCACCATGCCCAGCTTCATGAAGAACTTTGTTTTTTGAGACTTTGTTTTTTTGTCATGTTCAGGCTGGTCCTGGACTCACTGAATAGCCCAGGCTGGCTTTGAACTTGAGGTGATCCTCTTGCCTCAGCTTCCCAAGCGCATCACTACGCCCAGCCTCTCTGAAGACTTTTTGAAAAGATAGTACCACACCATTTTTGTGTGCCATATGGAAACCCACAGCTATAGTTCTACCACCAAACACCACCGCTTTCATCTGGAGTTTGTTCAGTGCATCCATAACTCCGTAATGTTTACTGAGCGCCCACAGTATTCTAGGCACCTACGAGGCTCTTAGTAAGTGTAGACAGCCAGAGAATGTTAATGCATCTTCTTCACAATCCTCCCCTCCCTGCAGCTCCTGTGAAGGGAGAGTCCGCAACTGCCCCCCGGCTCTTGGGCTGATCACAGAAACGCTGGCTACGTGACTGAGGTGGGGAAGGGGGACAGCAGAGATGGGAAGACCAAGGAGGTTGGGAAGAGGGCTTGGAGTCAGCAGCTGTGACGAGACAGAGTCTGGGGAAGACAAGGGTGCAGAGGACTTTGGGGTCTTGGCCCCACAGTGTACTCTCCCTCCTGCTCTCCTACCAAAGACTTCCATTGCTTTCCAGCCTCTTAGAGTCAAACTGGTTCGTCCTTAGGGTGTGATACTTGCTGGGCCTGCTCAGGCTCAGGCCCAGGAGGCCCCAGGAGACCTTGCCTGCAGGGACACCCACATTGTGTTTACTTTTGTTATGGGCTGGGATGTGATGTGCATAAGAAAGTATTAAAGGGCCCAGCATGGCGGCACATGCCTATAATCCCAGCACTCGGGAGGCTGAGGCAGGAGGATCACAAATTTGAGTCCAGTCTGGGCAGTTCAGGGACTCAGTGAGAACCTGTTTCAAAATAAAAATATAAAAAAAGAGCTGGGAGGGCCAGGGATTTAGCTCAGTGGTTCCAGTGTCTGCTTTGCAAGCACAAGGGCCCGGGATCAATAACCGGTAACCACACACAACAATGCCGGGCATGGTGATTCATGCCCACCAGCAATCAGTATCACATACCACAGTGCCAGGCCTGGTGGCTCACATCTGTAATCCCAGAACTTGGGAGGCAGAGGCAGGAGGACTGCTGAGTTCTAGGCTGAGTTCAGGACCAGCCCGAACTACAAATCGAGACCCTGTCTCAAAACAAAACAAAAGAGCGGGGGACATAGGTTCATGAAAACAACTGGCGTGGGCCTGCCGAGTACTGACTGAAATTCTGCTGAGATCACACGGATCCCTGAGCCAGATCTGCCAGACTCAGCCAGTCCCAAACTCCTGACCTGTGTGAGACGCAAATGTTATTTTAAGCCTCTCAGGGTCAGAGCAATTTGTTCTACAGCAGCAAATAACGAAAACACTGGGCTTTAGACCGCTGACTTTATGGAGGTCACGCAAACATAACTTGAGTTTCCCAGGCCACTTCTGCTCCTGGGGACAAACGAGACAGAGAAACACAGTACTCAGATCACCTTCGTGAAGTAACCGGCCCCCAGCCCTGCAGAACAATCAAACTGTAGGAGGCGGGAGAAGTGAGGCAGGCCCCTGCTTCCCACGCCCCACCCTGAAGAGCTCCCACGCCAAAGCAGGGCCAGGGCCGCTCTGCTAAGTGACAGGGATGTGCGTCCCTCCTACTAAGCCACCCTTATGTAGAGCTTTAGAGGGACTTTACTGATACAGTTTGGTTTTTACTCAACTCTTTCTTTAGTCTCTCTGGGTGTCCAGGTTGGGTGGGGAGAACCGCAAGACCGAGCGTTGTTAATGGGGTTCCAGCTCCTCCAGTCCCGGACTCTGCCTTGGGCCAGCCTCAGCAGGGCTCCCGGCAGCCAGGCTCACACAGGACCAGCCAGGCCGTCCTGAGGAGACAGAGACTTCCTGTTCTCGGGGAAGGGCCCTCCCTGGGCGCCTCTGCTCTCTGTCCACACCTGCTTGGGGTCTCAGCGACTGGCCCTTCAGGATGTGGCCTCTGCCTCCCAGGAGCAGCGTCCAGATCAGCTCCCAGCGGGTCTGGCTAACCGCTCCCCCCAGAACCTCTCGCTGAGCTGCGTTTCCCTGCTCCCCAGTGTCTCTCTAAAGTTCCAAAAGTCACTGCGGTGGCGCTAAGAAAGCATGCCTGGTTTCCTGAGCTCCAACCTGTTCCTCAGGGTCATAAGCCCAGGAGAGTCTCCTAAGTGGGGAAGCTCTGGCGTGTGGGCACTACAATGTCACAAGACAGGAAGCAGCGGCCCCACCTCCTTTCTCCGCCTCTGTAAGCCCTCCACGCAGCAGAGACCAGGGCGGTGTGCCTTCTGCAGGCCTAGCGCACATCCTCCGCCCGGCTTCCCAGACCTTTTTAGGGACACATAGAACCCGGCCTTCACAGTGAGGTGTCCCTCCGCCTCCTCCATTTCTCAATCTGCTGCCTTTCTCCTAGGGCCTGGGCTCCCTCCCTCCCGCAGGGTGAGGGCGCCCCAGCCCTCCAGGATCTTGTCTGGAATCAGGCCACCCCTTGCAGAGACACTGCCCTTCACTGGGCCTGGGTGTGGCACGGAGGGGACCCAAGATTCCAGGACAGAGGCCAGGATCTGCTCAGCATCCACCTCAGGGAGGGCCCCCAGGCCGGCTCAGCAAAGCCTGGCATCTGTGCTGGCTGGGTGTGCCGCGCACAAATGCTTCTCTGCTCCGGCCCACGCACCTGCCCCTCTCCGCCCCGGAGCTGCTCCGCGGGGGAGTGTCCTGGGCGTCTCCCACTTCTCCTAATGGGGGAGCTGTTCTGGACGCTCTGCTGACTGCTACCCGGAGGACACGTTCCTCGTGAGGAAACGATTGATTTCATCTGGCTCCGGCTCTGTCCCGTTCGGGAGCATCGGCCTCTTTCCGGTCATCTGCACTTCAGATGGCGGAGAACTGTAACTGATTCTCTCTTCTGCACCCCGGGACTTGTTCCTTCGTCTCCCTCAGCATCCGGGCGCACAGAGGGCACTAGATGCGGTGCTGGCACTGAGGAGGAATTGGGAGCAGGCACAGTGACACATACCTGTGGTCCCAGCTGCCCGGAAGGCTGAGGCAGGAGGGGACTGCTGAGCCTGGGTTTGGAATCAGGCGGAACATAGTGGGCCTCTTAAAGAAACAAAAAGTCCAAATTCCTAAAAACTAAAAATAAAATGCCCTGTGGTCATGTCGGACAATGTGGGGAGGCTGCTCAGCTACATCCAGGATGTGGGTTCTGCAGGACATAGGGCCTGGTTTCTTCAACACATAAATGTCATTAAAAGAAAGCAACTGGATACAGGGAGAAATACAGTGTATTGAGAAATGCGTAAGAAACATAGTAACCAAATGTAACACACAGGCCTTCTTTAGGTCATATTGTGCAAAAGTCAACCCTAAAAAGACACATCAAGGTGGGGCATGATGCCCACATCTGTAATCCTGACACTCAGGAGGCTGTGTCAGGAGGGTCGCTTTGAGTTTGAGGCCATCCTGGAATAGTGAGTTCAGGGCCAGTCTGAACTGCAAAAAAAAAAAAAAAAAAAAAAAAAAAAAAAAAAAAAAAAAAAAAAAAAAAAAAAAAAAAAAAAAAAAAAAAAAAAAAAAAAAAAAAAAAAAAAAAAAAAAAATCTCAGAAAGAAAGAGAGGAAAAGGAGAATTTTAAACAGATTGGATGTTAAATGAGACTAGGACCTTATTTTGTTCAGCATGATAATTCCGTTATGGGTGTGGCACTTGTAAAGCTTTTATGTGTTAGAGATTGACCGGAGCATTTCCTGGAGAGATGAGGTGATGCCTAGCACTTGCTTTAGGACCTCATTGCAGTAGCTAACAAGTCTGGTCACTGACCACTCCCGGGCCCTGCGCCTCGAAGCGGTAGCTGGTGAGGCCGTGTCCCAGGGCTGCCCGCAGGCCAGCGGGGTGGCTTGGGACTGTGCTCCCCCATGACAGGGCAGGGGACAGCACGCTGAGGCTCGGCCTAGCGGCCTGATGGGGACATGGCGGTTCATTCTGCCCTTGTCTGTTATTTCTTGCACTTCCTTGCCGTTTTCTCTGTTGGCTGCAGACACCCACACCCAGGCTTCCACAGAGAACTGCCGAACCGAGGCACAGTGTACATATGTGTATATTTCTGCTGGGTATGGACCTAGAAGAAGACTTGTTGGGTCACAAGGAATTCATGTGTAAACATTAGCATACGTTGCCAAAGAGTTTTTCAGAATGCATGTCAGCATATCTGTCAGAATGGCACCAGACTTCTAATTGTTCCGTACCCTTATCAGCCTTGCTATTGTCCATCTTTCTCATTTAGCCATTCTGGGTTGGGCACAGTGGTATCTCCTTGCCGTTTTAATTAGCATATGTCTAGTGACTAATGTTACTGAGCACCTAGTTATAGCCTGGGTTGAGCACTTTGAAAATTTCAAGGTTTTCTCCTACTTTTCTATTAGGCAGTCTGCCTTCTTATCATTGATTACAAGATATTATATACTCATCCCGGATACAGTTATTTTTGTCAGTTATATGCATTGCTAGCATATTCTGTAACTTATCTTTGTCCTTTTTATTTTATTTATTTATTTATTTATTTATTTATTTATTTTGAGACAGCAGGGTTTTGTTTTGTAGTTCAGGCTGGCCCTGAGCTCACTATGCAGCACAGGTGAGCCTGGAACTCACACCAATCCTCCTGCCTCTGCCTCCTGAGTGCTGGGATTACAGGCATGATGGCATTGTGATATGTGGTTACTGGGGATCGAACTCGGGATCTTGCATTTGCAAGGCAGATGCCAGAACCACTGAGTTAACTCCCCAGCCCCTCTTCATGATGTTTTTTATAAACAGAAGTTTTAAATTTTAATGAAACACATAGACTATCAACTTTTTTCTCTAATGCTTAGTACTTTCTGTATACAGTTTAAAACCTTTTTGTCTCCTCCAAGGTCATGATGGTATTCCATGTCATCTTCTAGAAGCTTTATTATTGTGACCTCATTTAGATCTATGATTTGTCTGCACCTTCCTTCAGTGTTGGATATGATGGGTTCACCCCATGTGAACACTCAGTGGAACAGCACCATTTCCTGAAAAGACCAGCTTTTCCCCATGCACTGTGAATCAAGTGACTACACAACTCGAGGTCTATTTCAGGGCAATATTCTGTCATTTTGGTCCACATAGCTGTGGCTTTAACTGTGATAGCTTCAAACCAGTAATTTATCCCTTCCTCTTTGTGCAGCATCAACATTGTCCCAAGTTTTCCAGGCATTTTACATTTCAGATTTCACTTGCCAGTTTTTACAAATATAGAGATACACTTGATGGTCTTTTCACTGGACTGAACAGTATCTGTACGTAAAATAGGGACAGTTACCAGCCCTACAGTCTCCTTCAATCCATGAACATAGTATGTGCCTCCCTTTGCTTCCTTCTTCAACTTCTCTTGGTGATGCTTTGCAGTCTTCTATATAAAGGCTTACACATCTTTTATGATTTCTGGACAGTGTTTTTTGTTTTTTGTTTTGTTTTGTTTTGTTTTTGGTGTTAACTATTGACAATAGAATTGATTTTTGAAATTTCATTTTCAAGTTGTTCATTGATAGTAATAAGAAATACAACTGTTTTTTGTACAGATATTCCGTGTTTAATGACCTGCCTGTTCAGCAGTGGTTGGACTTACCAGCTGCCTTCAGACTTAGGCTGTAGGAATATGGGTGGGGGTGGTACAGGCTCGGTGGCCACCTCAACAGTACTGTCCTGTAATTTTTGCAGTAGTTTTGTGTTCAGTGTTACATTGCAGTAGTGCATGTTAGAGTTATGCAAATAAAGGCAAAATCATCACATTGGAGATTCCTATGACCACTTCATTGTCCTGAATATTGTAATGGACATATGATGTATAAATCTTCATTTAGTGGCCAATTCAGCTAATGATCCAGTAGCGGGAACAGACTTCCATCTTCAGAGGATTGTCTATATATGACCTTGCCACCTTCTAATCTCAAGACAGCCCCTCTGTTACAATTTTGTCTCCTCTCCGCAGAGCTCTGAGGCCACTGAAGGGGGGCTGGGTGGAAAGTCTGGAGAGGCAGGAAGAGAGAGGCAGGAGCTTCACCAAACACAGCAGACCCATCTACACTCTACACAGAGCTCTTACCATCCGCGGATCTGCCTGTCTTTCACCACGTGGCAAGGAGATCTGGAGCTCTCAGGCTTTTAAACTGGTGCTCAGTCAGTTTATAATCTGAGGATTCCTTCAGAATACTTTAATTTGAAAAAAGTATTATGCAAAGTCACACTCTGTCAGGTGTGATACACTATATAACGGAGCATTACTCAGTGTGGAAATGAAATGAGCTATGAAGCCATGAAAAGATGGGAAAGAAACTTAACTGCATCGTACTAGGCAAAGAAGCCAATCAGAGGGCTGGAGATTTAGCTCAGTGGTTCCGGCACCTGTATTGCAAGCACAAGGTCCCAGGTTCAATCCCTGGTAACCAAATACAACAATATTGGGCATGGTGACTCATGCTCACCAACAATCAGAACCACATGCCATGGCATGGTGGCTCACATCTATAATCCTAGCACTTAGGAGGCAGAGGCAGGACAATTGCTGAGCTCTAGGCTGAGTTCAGAACCAGCCTAAACTACAAAGCAAGGCCCTGTCTCAAAAAAACAAAACAAAAAAATCAGAGCTGGGCATGGTGGTATATGCCTGTAATCTCAGCACTCAGGGAGGCTGAGGCAGGAGAATGGCAAACACAAACCCTGCTGGGGCAACTGAGTGTCTTAGTAAGAGTCTGTTTCAAACTTTTTAAAAAATGAAATAAAATTTAAGCAGAGCTGTGGGTCACTGAGTGTGTACCACAGTACACTCTAGTACCATAGAATGGTAATAAAGGCCAGGGACGAGCTCAGTGGGAAGAATCAGTGTTCACTCTCAGGTGCTGCCAAAAAGGAGTCAAAGAGGAGGAAGAGGAGGAGGAGGAGGAAGGGGAGGAGGAAGAGGAAGGGGAGGAGGAGGAGGAAGGGGAGGAGGAGGAGGAAGGGGAGGAGGAGGAGGAAGGGGGCCAACTGAAAAGGACAGATAGGTATGATTCCAACTACGCACACCTGGGAAGAGGCAAAGTTTTGGAGACAGAAAAAGAGCAGCGGTCGCCAGAAGCTGGGGTGAGGAAGGGATCCCTGGGTGGTACAGGAGGGTTGGGGGGCCAGTGACCCATTCTGTATGATGTTACAGTGCGGACACTTGTCCCGGAGATGTGTACCACCAAGAGCCAGCGCCGTGTGAAGCGGGCGGCAGTGGGGTCCCTGGCCACGGTTTGTGCTGCTCTTGGTGGGGGGCCGGGAGAGGCCGCAGTCGGGAGGGGAGCACAGCAGTGTGCTTCGCGCTCACTCTTCCTGTGGTTCTGAAGGGGCTCCTGTCTATGCGGAGGTGGAAGGGGCCCTGGGGACGATGCGCAGGAGGGCGGGGAGGGGCAGTAAAATGGACCAAGATGCAGTATGTATCTGGACCAGTTCCCCATGCTGAATGTATTCTTTATGCGGCCTGAACACATCCTAATGAAAAAACAAAGAAGTCTGTTACAAATAATCGAAACTTTGTCACCTTGGATAATCACACACTTACACACACACTACACATCACCTGGAAATCAATGCAGCAGTTCTGTCCATGACTCAAGTGTGCCTGTGCTTCCAAGACTGTTACCTACAATAAAACCTGGGCTTTCAAACATAATCCACTCCAGAAACATGCTTGCAATTCAAAGCATTGGTGTATCAAAATGAATTTCCCCATCAGAAACAATGGAAACTCAGACAATTCATTCCACAACCCAAAACTTACTCATAGAGAATGATTACAAGATAATACAGAGCGGGGGATTTAGCTCAGCAGTGTTGGAGCCGGCCTTGCAAGTGTAACGGTCCTGAGTTCAATCCCTGGTAGCAGAAAAAGGAAAGAAAATACAAAATAAGCCAGGGACTTAGGTTAGTCCTCACAAGCACAAGATCCTGAGTTTGATCCCCAGAACCAAAAAAAGAAAATACAAAAGAAAAAGAAAAAGAAAAAGAAATAAACCTCAGTTTACCTTTCAAAAGCTTCGTGGCTGGTGTGGGGGAGATAAGAGGAAGCATATTGTGTAAGAATTCCCACCGTCAGTAATGGGATCACTGCTGTCTGGTTTTTAGATGGTGCTTTTCTGCAGTTTCGCACCGTTTCTCGCAGTTTACACAGCTTCCTGCTCTCATTCGCAGTGAGGGATTCCTCCGCCTTTTTCTCCTTCTCTGGAACCTCTTGCAGTTGGCAAGTGTCACCGACAATCCTGCAGTGAAACGAGAGAGAGGGAACCATCGGTTCAGTGTGATCGTGTGACATTCGGCGTCTCATACTACTTGTATTGGAAGACGTCACTCATTTATAAAGTTAAAATGTACTAGAAATATTTGCTAGTCTTGCAGAGCGTTCTCGGAATTAAGTTCCTCGCAATCCAAGTGTACTTCTTTCTTGGCAGCACCACAGATTGAAACTAGGCCCCTCCCCCCGAGCTGCCAAGTTACCCAGGCTGCCTTTAACTGGGGAGCCTCCTGCATCGTTCCCAGAGTGCTGGGTTACAGGTGTGTGCCACCACATCCCGCTTGCTCCTCGGTCTTGAGATCAGCTGCACAGGTCCTGACGATCGTGCAGGCCGTGCTCCCTCTGCCTGCGGCCGGGCACGGACGGGAGAAGCCCCAGACCTGAGCGCTCTGGGCTGAGCAGGCCAAGGCCAGGTGCCGTGTCTGTTGAATGACCTGGTTTACACGTTCTGCTCACGTAATGTTGCAATCTCATGTTGTGTTGAGTTGCTGCTACCAAACAGCAATGATCTACTTTCTGCATTAATCTGATTTGCTTATAAAATAACACACAGCACGGCTCTGTCCCTGAACTCCAATGGCTGAGTTCTGAAGGCGGTCTTGACCCCGTGGGTCACCTTTTCTGAGGCGCGGCTTCTCTAGCGACCCTGTGAGCGCTTGTTTTACGATTTACACAGACCATAATGCGTCTGTTTTGAGGGAGTGCCGAGACGTTTAGGGAGCCGGATCCAAAGCCGGGCTTTGTCAGCTCGGTGTTCCTGCTCAGACCACAGCTCCTGACGCAGGCGCGTCTGCACCGCCGGATTGGTGTGGACGGCGCCCCCCCCCCCCCCAGAATCCAGGAGGAACCGGAGCAGGCCGTGGGTCCCCCGAAGGCCCGGCTCCCGCGGAGCTCAGCTCTGCCTCTCCTGCACTTCCTCGTGCGCCTGAGCTGTCATCAGTGTAGAAGTGAGAACTGCACGGTCCGACGTGGAGTCGCCGGGGCAAACAGCCTCCAGGTCCAAGGTCCTCCCCCTGCCGCTGTCTGGACTCCCGCTGCGGACTGAGAGCGACCCCGGATGGGCGCAGCGAAGCTGGCTCAGCCTCGCCCACGGGGCAAAGGAAGCCCGGAGGCTCAGACTGATCCCGGCCATCTGCCACCACCCCGCCTTGAGGCGCCCCGGGGTAGGGAGGGCCGCCTGCGGTCTCCCAAACGCCAATCGGAGGTTCTCAGCCCTGTGGACTCCACAGAAAGGCAGGACAAACAGATCCTTGCAGCACGTAGCTTCCCCAGCAGAGCTCTCGCTGCTCAGCTCACATCCCCAGCTCACATCTCGGCGCTCCTGGAAAGCGCAGCCCAGGCCTCGGCTCCGTCCGCGGCGTCTCGGGACGTCTGCCCGGCGCGCGGGGCGGGGGACGCGCAGTGCTCCGAGAGCCAGCAGGGGGCGGTGTTTCCCGCGCCACCCGCCCACCGGGTCCAGCTGACAGCGCGAGGGGCGCCGCTGCGCTGATTGGGCGCGCACTCAGCAAGCACTCTGTCTGCACTGATCTTCATCTCCAGCCTTCAGAATTTTAAAAAAACTTTTATACCTTCTATTTTTGAAACATTTTGGTATAAGCTTCAGTGAAAATGGCAGAAATAGGAGCCCGTGCCGCCTTCCCTTGTGCCACCAACTGCCCTTGGCTGCTCAGTCTGCAGAGTGACGCTCCCCAGAGACGCTCCCACCCAGAAACACATGGAAGACCAGCTCCGCACTGCCTTACTCTCCTGCCCACCTCCCTCGCCTGCCTGCCTGCCTCTCCGGTCCCACAACCTGAAAAGCCAGCTCAGTCTTGGCCCTGGGTTCTCACCTGAGGGCGGGGGGGGGGGGGGGAGCCTTCATCAAGGGACAGGCTGGCCTTGAACTTACACCAGTCTCCCTGCCTCTGCCTCCTGAATGCTGGGATTACAGGGGTGTGCCGCCACACCCAGCCCATCTCAGCAGTTTTGGCACCCATCTGAGAGAAAGACTTTTCAGGACCTATGCAGCCTTTCTCTGAGGTCCCGTAGGCTGCTACTGCACATTCAACTAAGTCACAACGACAGCATCTCCATCGCACCCACAGCCTTCACGTGAACTCTTTCTGTCTTTTGCCCAAAAGGGGCAAAAAGGTGAGGGACTAGCACAGGGGGGCCTTCAATAAGGACACACTCTCTCCTTTTGATTTTGAAGTTGATAGTTTGCCAGGCATACTAGTACACACCTGTAATACTAGCATTTGGGAGGCTGAGGCAGAAGAATTTCCATGAATTTGAGGCCAGCCTGAGCTAGCTAGTGAGAGGTCCACATAGTGAACTACATAGTGAGACAGGCCAGCCTGTCTCAGATAAATAAATGTTTAGTGCATCAGGGACAGGGAGCCTTGATATGGGGCCCAAACACCAAAGTCAGGGAATGATCTCATAGGATAGCCAGTGTCACAGCATTAGACACACATGGTGAGACCCTCAGGTAATTTTCCTACCCATAACCCGTGACACTGTTATATGCAAAAAGTCATTCATTTAAAATTAGAGTGCTGCACATCTTCCAGAAATTTTGTTTTAAAACAGCTCACTGTATCATAGGAAACCAACTCTGGTATAGTGAACTTGCCCAGGTCATCAAATTTATAAACAATAGCTAGGACTCAAGAACTTCCTCCCAGGCCAGGCTTGGCGGCACACTCATGTAATCCCAGCAGTCTGGGAGGCTGAGGCAGGAGGACTACCAGCTTTGAGTCCCACAGAGAGTTTAGTGACTTAGTTGGTGAGGACTTTGTGTTTACAACAGTTTAAAAAAGGCTAGGAGGGAAACTCAGTACAAAGGCTCTGGGGGTCAGTTTCTAAGAAAACACACACACACACACACACACACACACTCACACGCATGCACACAGGTTTTCTACTCAGCCATGACAGTTTTGCCAGAGTAAAGCCATGTAGAAAACTGTGGCAAGTGGCCAATGCCTGGAACTCTCCAGAAGTCCCCAACTTTGTCCCAGGTTCTTGATAAAATGGAAGAATCCCAGTAGTCCATTTCCTCGACAGCCTGGGCCCCTAACTGTCTCTATGTCGTATCTCTGGCCTGGCCTTCTGACTTGGGACTCCGCGCTCATCACAGAACCGGACACAGTCATGTGTCATGATGTAAATGGCTCACAATTCTAGAGGTTGGGAAGGCTGAGGATGTGGGGTTGGGATCCGCACGGCTTCCGGGGCCTTTGTGCTGCTTCTTACCACAGCACACGGTGAGAGAGTTGAGGAAGCCAAAGTCACTTTTGTAACAAGCTACTCTCAGGAGAAGGAGCCCATGGCCCAAGACCTACCTCACCCTGGTAAAACTCCCTCGCTCGCGCAGGGCATCGATGCACCCGTGTGGCGGGAGGCCACATTTCCTGCACACCTCTCGTGGGTCTCAGCTCACAGTCTGCTGCATGGAGCTCAGGCCTCCCATGTAAAATCCAGGCACACGTCCAAGCATGGCAAGAAGATAGGAGTCCAGGAAGGAGCCGCCTCCTGCGTGTCTGAGCACAGCGAATACAATTCCAGCCTGGCCGCATTTACGAGATGCAACTGAAATATACAGCAAATGTTTACATTTTTAAGACGTGCTTACAGTAAAATACACACTGCTAGTTAGTCTCCTCAGTAGTTCCCCTCACTCTGGACACATTTTTCCCATCATCCTTGCCAGGTCCTCGTTCACGAGTGGCTCTAGGAGATGACAGAAAAATGTGGTGAGAGCTGCTGCCAAGTGCCACCCATAAAAGGAAGCCTTGGCAAAGCACCACGGTGAGCCCTGTATTCACTGGACTTGGCACAAGGTGATGCTGTTTCTTGCCCAAACTCAACGTGGCTATGTAGGTGACCAGTTGTAGCTGACCCTGGACATCGAGGCAGCTGCAGGGGGGACTTCCAGAGCCACTTCAGAAGTGACAAGGATGGTGGGATGAGAGTGCGAAGGCGGGTGGGGCTTTGGGACAGGAGCCCCCTGAGTGACTCTGACTTGGCTTCCTGGGAGTGCGGGACTCAAACGCGCCTCACACCTCTGGGCTCGCTCCGAAAACCCCCCTCACCGGCCGGCTGGCGCGGCATCCTAACTCCTAGCAGGGCCGAGTCCTTGGGGCAACTGCGCTTTGCATATTAACAGATGTAAAAGTAGCAGGTGGCCTCACTTCAGTAATACGTGCTGGAAAAAGTGGTCCAAGGCCCCAGCAGTTATGTGTGCCATGGGGGGTGGCGCTTCAGGGCTTTGGCACTGCCCTGGGCTTGTAGCTGCCCCATCCCCTACCAACTGCGTGGCCTGGACAGAGAGACAATTGTCCTCTCCTGTGTCCATACAGGAGAGGTCCAAAGTCGAATAAGCAAGAGACAGAGATTTGAGGGTATGTACATTTCAAAGCTATAGTGTTAACTAATGCAATAAAAAGGACAATTAAAATCTAGAGACAGGTCACAGGGCTGGTGACACATCTAAGTCTGCATCTGTCAAAGAACAATAGCAGTGAAATGTACTGTTTAAGATGAGGCTGTAACTTCACGCAGTAAAAACAGAGTAAGAAAAATAGTTAACTTTAGGGGTCGGGACTGAAGGAGACGCGCTGCTGCTTTCATCGCTGGACTACTCACATCTTCACTTTTACATCCTATCCACATACTACCTTGGTTTGATTTTTTAAAAAGAAGATAGCTACGCGTTTCATGAGCTTGACTTCCAGTCTCCATCTCCCTCTTGAACAAGAGTTTGCCTCGCTCTGTTCTCTGAAGTTGACTTTATGTGCTTTGCCAGGGGACCTTGGAAATCCTTTATGTTTATAGCCTTCCTTGGTCTTTGTTTCTTTAGCTCCTCTAAGTCTGTTCTGTGTGTCTCTTGATTTATAAGATGCTGGTGAATCATTCCAAATAAAGCCTTCTTTTCTTGCTGAGCAACACCGTAAAGAGACAGAAGCAGACGACTCTGCATTTGTGACCTCGGCAGCCAGAGCTGGCCTGGGGCGGGCGGCCTCTGCCTACTCTCTCTGGGCCATGGCAGGTGACCTCCACTCCCTCCCTTCCGCACACTGAGAGCACCCATGGGTCAGCCCTGATCTCCAGCTGTGCATCTCCTGTGTGCCTGAGGTCTAGTAGACTGACCTTGGGCAGTGGCTACTGCAGCACTTAGGGGGGTCACAGACTCCGCAATGATCCCATGGGGGAGAATCAGAACCTTCGAGACTGTGCATGTGTATGTGTGTGTGTGCGTGTGTGTATGTGTTTACGTGTGTGTGCGTGTGTGTCTATATATGTGTGTGCGCGCGCGTGCATGCGTGTGTGCGTACGCGCGCGCATGCGCGTATTGACTACAGCTCTACAGGGCCTGGCACAGGGCAGGAGGGGGAGCTGGGGTTTCGGGGCCTCTTTACCTTCGAGAGTCCAGACTGAATTTCGACTGGGGGTGGACCTGAGTGTCCCCGGGTTCCTTCTTGGTTAAGCCCGCAGAAGGAAGAAGTCGCCATGCAGGAGAGGCCGCAGCATCAGCCCTGCGTGTGCTCAGCCTCCTGAGCGCAGCAGGGGCGTTTGCCCCGGATTTCTGAGACCAGCTGGCATGGCTCCTCCTCCTATTCTCTTGCCCCCGGTCCTCATCCCCAGAGACCTGGCGTAGCTCTGAGAGCTGCTCTGGGACTGCCTTGTGTTGGAGGTGTGGCCTCCTGGGTGCTCCGGGAGCCACCACAGCCTCTGGGCACCTTGGCAGGTGGGTGACAGGAGCTTCTTCCTTGCTGACTGATGCTCTGTCATCTGATTTAGTTTTCTTTATTTTGGGGAGCTATTTTTAGTTTTTCGAGACAGGATCTCACTTTGTAGTTCAGGCTGGTCCTGAACTCACTTATATAGCCCAGGCAAGCCTTGATCTCACAGTGATCCTCCTGCCTCTGCCTCCTGAATGCTGGGATTACAGGTATGACCAATACGCCTGGCATTGTGATATGTGGTACTAGGGATTGAACTCGGGACCTTGTGCTTGCCAGGTAGATGCCAGAACCACTGAGCTAAATCCTTGGCCCATGATTTAGTTTTCTGATAAGCCAGGGAGGTGGGTGGACTTTGGAGGGGCCATGGCTTGCCTCTTTTTACCAGATGTGCTGTTTCAGCAAAACTCGAGGCTGACTAGAACCACGAACAGCAGAAATTATAGGGAAGGCATGCTTTTCTGGGCCTGTGTTCCAAAGCACTGCCATAACATCCCGCTACACCTCCATTCCCAGCTCAGAAGCTCTGCAGACGGAAGCGAGTGTAGGAGTAATTAGAGGTCGAGGTGAGGAATGGAGTCCTGCGTCAGGCCCTGAAACCTCATCAAAGCAGTCGTCCTGAGAAGAAAGGCTCCCAGCTGGTTTGGAGAAGACGGATAGGGGTCATGCCCTGGCTCCCATGGGTATGGGGCCTGGCGCTGGCTTGAGCCACCCAAATGCGAAAGCCTGAAATCTTGCTCTATGGCAGGGCTGCTCTGGGTTTGCAGGCTGCCTCCACCTCCTGCGGGGGGCAACAGGTCTCCTGCGAGTTCCGTCTGCTCAGCTGCTGAGTGGGGAACTTACCGAGCAAGGCTCTGAGCACAGGCCCTGCGAAAATGCCTTGGGTGCAAGGGCTGTCTCTGCAGAATGGTCAGGGATTTTTTGCACTCACAGCCAAGGCAGAAGCTCCGGGCGCAGTGGGGTGCAGCTGTGCGAGGTGAAGCAGCACAGACAGCCCCAAGGACGAGGCAGTGTCCACTGGGTGGGAAGCAACAGTTTGGCCTGATCAACTCTTTCCTGAGGGCGGCACAGGGATTTCTCTTTTCTTTTTTTAAGTGCTGGGAATCGAACCCAGGACCATTGAACTGATGCACTGAGCTACAACCCTGGCCCACAATCTGTACACATTAGATGGGTCTTTGCTCAGTCACTGAACCACTAGGTGGGCCCTGAACTGTGGTCTCCCCAGCCACCCAACCAGAGAGATGACAGGTGTGCCTTGCCCGCCCACTCGCTCACAGGGCTCTGGCATCAGCAGCCTATCAAGGGGGCCTGCAAAGCCTCTGCCCCACCCAGTCCAGCCGGTAAAATCGGCCGACCGCAGTAAAACCAGTTGGACATCGTCATGTGTAGGCCTATGGCAGGGGAGGCACCTACAGGAAAGAGGCTACGGTTCCCACAGCCTTGGAACCCGGGGAAGGCGGTGGCCATGGAGGACGTCACTTCTGAGAGCGTCCTCCGCAAAGGGGCCCTTTCACCCCGCAGGACGAGGCCCGGGGTGCCTGTCTCCTTCTGCCCATGTGACTGGGTGGCTGCTGCCCAGTGCGGCCAGCACAGACGTCCCCTGCCCTGCACTCTGGAACAGACCCCAGCCCATCGTGAGAGTCCAGGGATCTGGGTAGAAAACATGCCACGTCCTGACCTCAGCTGAGCCCATCAGCATTCAGGAGGCACCCACTGCCCGAGCCGTGTCCCACAGCGTCCCCAGCGGGCGCACCCTGCTGACATGCTATGGCTGGCATGCACTGTGCTGCCTCACGAGAGAGAGACACCAATTACGGAAGATATGTTCCTTTTTCCTTCTCTCTATGAATATGTGTCACCAAATAATCCTTGATTTTTTTAAAAGATGAAAAAGTTAAACAACTTAATGTAAATAATTATTTTAAGATTGCTTTGTTAACATATTTGCCCAAGGGAGAAAATTTAGTAAAAAACCCAGAAAATTATTCAAATAATTGTTTAAATCTCCACAACTATACATACTAGAGACTTTTCAGTAAATACACTTCTGCTATGATTTCGCTGCCATTTTTATTTTTAAAACTCAGATCCCATAGTGTCTGAATACATATGTGCATATATAAGAAATCTTTTATTTAGTCACACAATAAAGAGTGGCAACAAATATTTCCATAGACATTTACAGAGCCACTATCACAATCAAGATATAAAATATTGCGCCAGGGTTTTAGCTCAGTGGTTCTGATGTCTGCCTGGCAAGTCCAAGGTCCTGAGTTGAATCCCCAGTCACCACATACCACAGTGCTGGGCGTGGTGGCTCACACCTGTAATCCTAGCATTCAGGAGGCTGAGGCAGGAGAATTGCTGTGAGTTCAAGGCTGAGCTCAGGGCCGGCCTGAACTACGAAAGCAAGACTCTGTCTCAAAAAAGACACAGAATATTTACAGCAGCCTAGAAAGCTCCCTCGTCCCCTTTTCTCAGTCGATTCCTTCCATCCCCAGCTCCTGGCAACACCTGCCTGGCTTCCTGTCACTGAAAATGACATTTGTTTTCCCGTGTTTCATATAAATGGAATCAGATGGTGTGCGGGTTTTTTTTATTCTTTTTGATTAGTCAGTAGTATTCTATTTTACAACTGTGCCACAATTTATGCATTTGCCTGTTCATTGGTATTTGAGTTGTTTCTAATTTGGCCCAGTTATGAATAATGATACCATGAACGGGTATTTATAGACATACATTTTTGTTTCTTTTGGGTAAACATTCAGGAGTGGAGTTATTGGACCGTATGTAACATATATTTAAATTTACATACAGTGGACCCTCACATTACAACCAGCCTGATATATGAACAATTTGGGTTAGGACTGGAATTTTAGTTTAAACTTATGAACAAAGTCTTGACTTATGACCTAAATGCTGACCACTTGTCCTTCCAGATGGCCTCAGATACAACTTGAACCTTTAAAAAGTTCGGAAGAAGCATGACAACGCCCTGTCCTGGGGGGTTCACTGGGAAGTCCTGGGCCAGTGTCTCCGAAGACACCGAGATCTGCCTGTACATAGGACAGACTTTGAAGGCTGCGTAGAGGAGGCTGAGGCTTCACTGACCAACCTGAGTTACAACCAGCCCACTGGATGAACTGAGTTTGTAAGTCAAGGGTCCACTGCAAATTATGCTTAAATTGCATTTATGTGTAAAAACACCACATGTTTTTCACAGTGTGTGAGGAGGAATAGTCTTGGGCTGCGTATAAAGTATATAACATTGTTGATGCATATAAGTTACACCATTTAAAAATATTTTTATTAAAACATTAAAAATAAAGAGAACCACGAGTTGGACACATCTGCCACACCCTCACCAACTCTGAGCATGATTTTCTTTTTACTTTAGCTCTCTGTTGAGCATGTCATTCAGATAGCTCTAAATTTGATCTTTATGTTTATAATTTATCATCAGATCATGGGTGTTCTCCATGACAATCGATATTATTTTCAGATGTTCTTTTTGTGAATGCATTCTATGTTATTATACAAGTTAAGTAATTCTTTATTAGACAGCATTCAAGCTGCTTATAGATTTTGCCATAAGTAATACTTTTAAAATTTTCTTTCTGTCAGAGGAAGTGGTTATTTACTTAGGACAAATTACCTGAATAATTTTTTTTTTTTGGTAGAAAAATACAGATAAAGAGAAAAAAATCTGTAATTTTACCACTCTGTAATTTTACCAAAATTAACATTTTTGGGTCTAACCCTCCCACCAATCAGCTAACTAGTTGGCTATTTATATTTTTGAGAATCTGTGTTCTTGTTCATTGTGATACACTGCATTTTAAAATTTTATATATATAACTATATATATACAAACATGATTAGTAATATAGAATGGCGAAGTTCACTGTGGTAACTGGTACAGGCACTGAACATATCTTGATCTTCTCTTTTTTTTTTTTGAGATAGGGTCTTTCTTTGTACTTCAGGCTGGCCCTGAGCTCAGCCTCTAACTCACAGCAATCCTCCTGCCTCTGCCTCCTGAGTACTGGGATTATAGGTGTGAGCCACCACGCCTGGCTCTTGATCTTTCCTTGGTTTTATTCTTTTTTCTTTTTGCATATCAGGAATCCACCTGAGGCCTCATGCTCACCAGCTAGGGACTGTGCTGCTGAGCTACATTCCTGCCCAATGCCCTGACTTCCTCTGTCCCATTGCCCCCTCCCTTCCTTCCTGTCCCCTCCTTCCTCCCTCTCCTTCCCCGTTTCCATTATATAGGTATATTTATAAAACTATCATCATTTTTAAAAGCAGAAGATGGTACTAGTGCAAGATCCCTTCTTGAGACCCAGAGCTCTGTGGCACTGCGGATGAGGGAGGATCCCAGCACGTCCGTTCGTCTGTCAGGACAGCTCCGCCACTGTCATACACGCTCAGAGCCTCGAGGGTGATCTGCAGACCTTAGGGGAGAACTCAAAGATGATTATCCGCAAAGTCCTCAGAAGGAGCCTCAAGTGTCTCTAGAAGAAACTGAATGTACCAACTCAGAAGCACAAAGACTGGGTGCTTCCTTCTCATCCACCTCCCTTCTGCCAGACAGACAGGAGCTTCTCCCCACAGCATCCCAAACATGGCCCCGTGCGAGCATGTAGAAGGGTCTCTGCTGGACATGCACTCTGGGCTGGGAGGGCTTCCCGACTGATCGGGATCCATCACAGGTGTGCTGACAGCGAAGCGCTGGGCCTGGGACTGGAGGGGCCCCAGCTGGGCACTCTTGGAGATGTGGTGCAGAGAAGAAGAAACCTGCATCATCTTCTCACGAGGGCCAGAGTGGGAGCGTGCACTCTCTAGCAGTTACCGCCAGGCAGGTGGGCCGCAGCGCCTGGGAGTGTGAGCCCACGTTGGGGCCACGCTTTCTGGCGCCAGTCTGAATCAGGTGCTCCCTGGGCAGCGCTTCTCCCACAGGCACGGTGCCCTGCGAGGCTGTCGGTGCTGCCATCCTGGTTGTGGAGCTGAGGAAAGAGACGCTCAGAGTTCACTCGCTGAGGTCACAAAGCTCACACAGGTGGCTGGAGCCTCCCTGACCGGCCCCCTTGTGTGGACCACACAGCCGGGGTTGTCCAGACATCCTGGCAGCTGCCCTGCACCCCCTGACCCTCTGTCCTGCTCATTCTGTCCACACTAGATGAGCTGCTGGTCATGCACGGCTCTGAAAAGGACACAAACCGGCTGTGAGGTATGTGTGCAACTCCTGGGGCACCCTGACCAACAGGCAGCCATCCCCTGACAAGTTGGCAAGTCGCCTGAGGTCTCTGCCCTCTTGGCTGCTGTGCAGGTCTTGTTTTGGCAGGCACTAGTGGCATGATCCGAGCATCACCAAACCTCAGAGCTCGGCTGGCTTCACCCACTGTGCAGCCCGGTGGAGGGGCCACGCTGTTCCTGCAGCCTGCGGCCCTCCAGCTGACACTGGGAAGTGTAGGAGCCAGGAGCAGGGGTAGTGGACTCCAGCCCCTGAGGAGGAGCCTCTGGCCTTGTGGTCACCGTGTGATGTGTGTGTGAGACTCTGTCCTGTGTGCGCACCACAAGCACCTGTGCTCTTCCAGGACCAGGACAGGCCAGGGCCTAGGATGAGGGGGCAAAGAGGTTCCCGCGACACCAGCCATCTGCTGTCCGTCAGAAGCCAGTGGGATGCAGAGTCCTTGCTCCTGGATTTTAATAATCTCCCAGTTCCCCGTTGCTTTACAACCGGTACACAAACCACTTAATTCAAACCAGGTGGACTCTATAAAATGCTAGCATTTTGGACTACTCAGTTTAAAATGTTTTCTAATTTCCTTATGCTTCTTTATGGACCCAGGGGATGTTTAGAAGTGAGTGGTTTAATTACCAGATAAGGGATATCCTAATATCTTCCTTTTATGGACGTCTAGTTTAGTTCCATTATGGTCAAAGAAATACTTTAATTTTCATTCTTTTAAAAGACTGGTTGATAGTGCTGTGCAGGTCTCATCCGTCTGTACTATTTCCCTATGTGCTTTGTCTACTTTTTCTGTTGAAATTTCCATCTGTAAATCAGGGCTTTTTTATTTCTCAGCCATTTCTACCAAATTCTGTTTTACATATTTTGTAATCCCTGCTATTGGACATGTACACATTTAGAATTGTCACACATTTTTGATAAATCTACTCCTTTATCACTGTGTGATATATAGTATCTTGTTATGAGGATAACATTCTTTGTCTTGAAGACCTCCATGCCTTCTTCTCTTTCGATACCAGGGATCAGACTCAGGACCTTTCACTGGTGAGGCAGGCGCCATAGCCGCTGAGCTAAATCCTCGGCCCCTCTCTCGCCTTCTTTTGATAAATTTACTATGATTTACCCTTCTCCATCCTCTTATTTTACCGATATATCTCTATATTTAAGAAGTATTTCTTTTTTTTTTTTTTTTTTAGGTTTTTGGAGACAGGGTCTCGCGTTGTGGTTCAGGCTGGCTCTGAGCTCAGCCTCAAACTCACATCACAATCCTCCTGCCTCTGCCTCCCAAGTGCTGGGATTACAGGCGTGAGCCACCACGCCCGGCACTGTGGATGTGGTACTGGTTGCTGCTGGGTGTGGGTCTCCACACCCAGTATTGTTATGTGGTTACCGGGGAATCGAACCCAGGTCCTTGCGCTTGCGAGACAGGCGCCGGA